>JAWNNB010002036.1:0-66803 GCA_035043285.1 Drosophila subsilvestris | reverse complement strand
CTGTTTCCAAATGCTAGACTTTATTTTGAGGTGTAAAAACAAAGTTAATACATAATTTTTTACATCTTAGGAATACGATTTGTTTTTCAATTTTTTTATAAAATCCTTAGCCTGTTTATCGCCTTGTCTAAATTCCAGAGCACGCAGCGCTTCGGAATCTGAAATAAAACAATATTAAATTTACTCATATGGCGGGTCAATTTGTATGGGACAATAAAAACGTGATAAGCGTCGACCAGAATCGGAATCTACGAATCAATTCCTAGCTTCCACTGAGAAGCATGAAGATTTCATTAGGGCTGCAGGATTTTTTTAGAATTTTAAGGAATTAAAGGTATTAAAAAAAAGTAACACATTTTCCAATCATGCTGTGCTAGGAATTGATTTTACACACAAAGTTTCTTGGTGAAAGATCCTAAGAATTCTGCTGGACGCTTCTTGCGAATCAAAATTGATCCGCGCTAACTTAGTACATATTTACATATTTAAGTAAAACTTGTCACCTGTATACTCTGGTCGAGACAAATTCATAATTATTTGGTCTCCTTCAGATTCCATGAGATCTGTGAATGATATATAGCATTCTCCTATGTACTGACTTGACATGCCAAATAGATCCTTATCTTTTACGCTGAACAAAATCAAGCTATCTGCTGCGGTCCTCTGCTTCTCATTCAAATTTCTAAAGAAAACAAAAAATAATCAATAAGAGAATACAAAAATAAAGAAAATAAAAATAACGAAAAGGAACGTGTGAGTCGTTTGTGGACGCAACTCTACTTTTATATCCGTACTCAGTCAGTATATACATTTGTGAGCTTATGATTTATGTAGAATTTTAAAATATTTAACATTTTTTGTTACATCTGCTATCTACTATATATCTAAAATGTAGATTCTACATACACAATCTAGATTCTACATATTCTCCGCAAAGGTCGCGCACTGCATAGGGCAGAGTGTGTGCGAACGAGAAGAGAATAGGTATCCTCTTCAGCGCCGGAAGAGGTGGGGGAAGCAACTGAAAATAAATTTCTTTATTCTGATCCACATTTGGTAATCTGGTAGTTAAAGTCATTCTATACGATACGGCGTTTACGATTTTCTTGTATTTTAAAGTACACTTGTAAAAGTGTGATATTACATGAGTCTGGAAGCATGGAAATAATATAATTCGTAGTTTTTTTTTAAATCGAATTAAGACAAGGACAAAAATTCCTAGGTTCATAACAGTTAAAACAGTTAGCAGTGGTTGAAGCATTTTTCTCGTATTTTTTTAAGATAGTCTAATACGTTAGAAAGATTATGGGCAACAACTTTTCTCAAAAATGTACTTTTTTATATGAGATAATTGTAATATAAAACATGGCTAAGCCCAAACAAAAAATGCCAAAAAATAATGAAAAAGTGAATTTTAGCTTATTTGAATAGGTTTTTACGTAAAAGTTAATGAAATTATATGTCCATTTGGTGAATTAGTTGTCGTTCATTAAATTTCGCATCAGAATCATATGGAAACGTGTTTTTATGGACATTACATTTTTTTGTCTCGGTGGACCTCGTCAGAGAAATGCCCATATGTATGTATATGGTTATAAACTTATACCTTTACTCTTTATGTACCGGATATACAAATTAATGACCAAATATACAATTTAAGTTTTTCTGCAGGCATTTGTACTTACATACAAAATTCCTGATCGTACAGTGGAAAACAATTTTTATGGTGAACCGTAGTCTTTACTGGTGATATGCCATTGAATCGACTTGTGGGCATAAAACTAGCTTTGGTAAATGAATCTACCAAGCCATTTGAATCCATTGGAAGCAAATTGCGCGCATTTAATATGGTAAGCTTAAATAGAAGAATAGAAATATATTTTATTGTGTAATGTTGTTGTAGTGTTTTACTTACTAATAAACCAGCATCTGTAAGCTCAGCTCTTATCGTAAGTTGTCCAAAGGGTGATAATGATTGATTTTTTTGATATTCCAATCGCTCGATATAATATTGATGAATAAGATCTGCTGTTTCAAGGGCATACGCGTCAAGCCTACTTTGAATTGTAGACAAAATGTTTACGTCCGTTTCAACGTTACCCATTTTAAAACAATATATCATTGTCTGAAGGGTGTCCTTTAAATTTTTGAAATATGCTGGTGGCCGTCGCTTCTATAAAACATAAAACTTTATAGCTATTGACAGATACTTATCAATAAGAGTACTAACATCAAGATTTGATTGAATAAGGTCATATAGTATTATTGATAGCTCTGACCAAATGCTCTCTAATATTCTTCCAAAGTTTACTTCATTAAGTGTGTTGTAGAGAGTATCCAATGAACTTTCTAAATACATCATCAGTTGGTCCATAGAATTCGAGTCCTTATGAAGGACTTCCGCACCTTCAGCCAAATAAAGTTTCATTGGGGGTGCCATTTTATGGGCAACAATTTCAATGAGCTCCACAATTTGATTGCGTTCGGTGTCTAATGCATTTTCAATAACAGTATGTATAGTAGATGCGCATCTGTCAGCCTCCAAATTCGTGCGATATTCTCCCAATTTTTGTATGACATTGTCGATGCCAAGTTCCTGAATGCCGTGAATATAAAAAAATCAATTACATTAATCAATTACATTTTTGCCAAGTTTCTGAATACCCTGAATATAGAAAAATCAATTATATTAATCAATTACATATTTGCTACTTGAAAGGCAGATTTATTTCCAACTTGTCCATACACCTCTTCACCGCTAATTCTTTTAGTGCGCTTTCCTCAAGTGTAGTTCCGACATGAAGCTTACCTCTTAATGCTAGAACACTCTAGGAGAGAGATCACTAAAGGTAAATATTCACTCAAAAGAGCGTATCTCTACCATTAGACAGGTGTTCAATGAGGAAAACGACAAACGCAACAATTTTCGCCTGTTCTTTGGGACTATCTGTTGTTAAACACTGTTAACCTAACCAACCTGATCGCAGCGTGTTTCCAGCATATAACCCTATTTTTAGATTTAAGGAGATAGAAGAGGGTACGCTACAGACACAGTACCCATTTTCTATAGCTTTTATAGTTTCTTTCTTCTGCCTGTTGCATGTGTATATTTACATGAATATAATACCCTATACTCTGTAACAAAGCTGCAATCCAACATAGTTGCTGATACTAGATTTGGGTCTCTGAACGATACAAATATTTTTATTTTTTAGTGGTTTGTCTTTTTATAATTTTTTAAGTCAAAACTTGACAAAATATCACAAAATCTAAAATTACATACATTACATTGCTAATTCTTTAAAGTCAATGAATGGAGCTATCAATCAGCTCTGTGGTCAGCAGTTGGTGTGCCGCGGCGAAAAGTCAATGTTTTGTGAAGATAATACACCTAAAAATATCTGAGAGCTATAAGATCGTGGTGCTTTGATACGAGGGGTCGGGACAGCCTATATTGCCGAACGCAGAACAATGAGTAGTAATACTTGAATATCTGGCGGACATTTTCGCTCATTTAGATGAGCTCAACAGAAAAATGCCAGGCAGGAAATGTAACATTTTAAGGTCTTCGGACAAAATGGAAATTTGAAAGCTTTCATGCTAGGTTGGTGTTCAGGGCCGGTTTTAGGGCAGGGCGAGCGGGGCGGTCGCCCAGGGCGCCAAATTACCAATGGGAGTTTCTTGATAATACTTATGTTTATATTTGTATACCTCGATGGAGGGCGGAATTTTTCGTGTATATTTGGCTATTTGGCCAATGTACGCTTGGGTAAAATACTAACATATTCTTATTTATAATTATTTAATATTTACATTTTACGCGTCGTTTCGAAGCTTCGAAGTTGCCAGACTTTCGAGTCGACGCGTCAAAATCGTAAGCTCAGTGTTACCAGACCAGCAAGCGACTCGTAGTTCCCCCTATCAGCTGTTTGCTTGTTTTGTCGCCACGTGGTTTGTCGCCATATTAAATTATACAGTTAACTCTAAATAAGTGTTTAAACAAAGAAAGCCATGAATAAGGGTGGCACGAAGAAACTTTCTGGTGCGGCTAATAAGAAAAAAAAGGCAGAAAAAGAGTCTGAACTAAAAAAGCAAGCTCACAGTCTTGATAAATTCATAATTTAGGATAAAAAGTAAGAGGCTCCACAGTCAATAAAGAATCAATCAAATCTCTAATCGATCCAACTTTGTTCTATACAGGGAAACCACCGAAATTAATTCTACTTTGAGAAGAGAATCCGATAATCTAAATGTTCAAGAGGAGACTTCTGCATTTCTGTCAACATATTATGTAGCAGAAGTAGAGAATGAAGTGAGTGTTTCCGACAAAATCGAAATTTCGTCTGATCCAGCTCACTGGCCAGAATTTCTGCGACCCAAATTCATCGATGCAGCTATTATACTTGGTCCACCAGAAACTGAGGACATACAATTTCCGCTAGATTCTCAAAAGCGACATTTCACTATGAAGCTTTTCATGAGAAAATTGGACAATGGCGAGAAAGTGAAAAGAAGATGGCTCGTCTATTCTAGAAGTGCGGACAAGATTTTTTGTTTTTGTTGCAAACTTTTTTCTATCGAAAAACCGTCGTCATTAGCCACAACTGGCGTTCAAGACTGGAAACATGTCCATGATCGCCTGCGAGACCACGAAAAATCTGCTGACCATGTCACTGCATATTTAAAATGGTTGGAGTGTGAATCTCGACTTACGTTACATCAAGCAATAGATGCACAACAACAAAAGTTGCTGAATGACGAAATAATTCATTGGAAGCGCGTTCTAGATCGCCTGATGATGATAACCATGTATCTTGCGCAACACAATAAAATAATGGAAATTTTTTGGGTCTAGTGGAGTTGTTGGGAAAGTTCGACGACGTTATGCGAGAGCATATACGAAGAGTATCGAAAAAAGAAATAAACGACCTTTATTGTAGTAAAATGATTCAAGAGGAATTGATAAATCTTCTGGCAACCGAAGTTTTAGTAGAAATACTAAAAATGATAGAAAAAGCGCGATATTACTCAATTATCCTTGATTGCACTCCTGATATGAGCCATACTGAGCAAATGTCTTTTACTATTAGACTTGTTAATGTCAACGATAACAAGGTGACCATCAAAGAGCATTTCCTAGGATTCAAAATTGCGTCTTCATCAACGGGAGAGGGATTAACAAATCTTTTACTCAAAACTCTTGAAAACAATAAAATTAACATAAATAATTTACGTGGACAAGGATATGATAATGGCTCTAACATGAAAGGAAAAAACAAAGGAGTCCAAGCGAGGGTCCTCGAACTAAATCCGAGAGCAGCATTTGTGCCGTGTGGATGCCATTCCTTGAATTTGGTTATCGGCGATGCTGCTTCCTCATCAAGAACATGTATCACGCTTTTTGGTGTACTTCAGCGCATCTACGTTCTATTCTCAGCATCAACTCAGGGATGGGCGATTCTTAAAAATCATGTTCCGAACCTAACCGTCAAACCATTGTGCACAACTCGTTGGGAAAGCAGACTGGACACTGTGAAAGCTATTAAATATCAAGCAAAATAAGTTTATGAAGCTCTAATGGAGATTTTTGACTCCGATTTAAAAGACCCTTCTGTCCAACATGAAGCTAAATGCTTGGCTGATGAATTGATGCGATTCGAATTTCTCGTTTCCCTGGTTGTTTGGTATGACATCCTATTTCAAGCTAATCTTGTGAGCAAAACAATGCAGAAACAAGACATGGATATCGCTGCCGCCACATTATCAGTAGGAAATTGTGCTGCATTTCTATCCACCTACAGGAATAAAGGATTTGAGTCTGCTCTGCAAGATGCCAAAAAACTTGCTGAAGATCTTGGGGCTGACTCATCGTTTGATAATTCATCTCGCAGAAGACGAAAGAAGAGAATGTTTGAATACGAGTGTCAAGATGAGTCTATAAACTTAACACCAGAAGATCAGTTCAGGACGGATTTTTTTATTGTTCTGGTTGATACGGCTCTCGCATCTGTCACGGAAAGATTTGAGCAAATGAAAAATCATGAGAATATATGGGGATTTTTATACGACTTTTCTCCTTACTCAAAATCGCAAGAATTCCCGGCGTTCATTGAAAAGGACACTATTTTGTTGGCAAGATGTCGTGAATTGAGCACCGCTCTCACAACTGAAGGGGACTCAGACGTTAATGGATTCGAGCTGTACACAGAGTTAAGACAATTACGGAGTATCACACCTGAAACTATCAAACGGCCATTGGAAGCTCTTCAATATATTGTTGAAAAAAATCTTACAGATGTATTTCCCAATGTTTGGATTTCCCTTAGAATTTTGCTTACTTTGCCAGTAACTGTTGCCAGCGGGGAGCGAAGTTTTTCAAAATTAAAACTTATAAAGTCGTACCTAAGATCAACGATGTCACAAGATAGGTTGAACTCTTTGGCTGTATTGTCTATTGAAAATGAGATAGCTACTCAGCTTGACCTATCCAAGACAATAGAAAAATTCGCGCAAGCCAAAGCACGAAAAGTAACTTTCTTGTAATACTTTAGCAACTTTTTTTCATTCTTCTTTTTTTTACAATATTTTATTTCTAATGCTACAGGATTGCAACTTTTATGTTAATTCCCTAGTCACAACGCTAGTCAGAACGCTAGTAAGAACGATAATCACAACGCTAGTCACAACTACAATAAAATGTCAAATTTCAAAAACTTTTGTTGCGTTTGCTTTAATTTGTTCATTTCAGAAAAAACAAATATTATCAAAGGGCGCCTCTTCTCATGTTTGCCCCGGGCGACGAAACCTCTAACGCCGGCCCTGGTGGTGTTATAGAAAGTGAAGTAGCAATTCAAAAAAAACGAGAAGGAACGTGAGTCGCTTCTAGTCGCGACTCTACTTTTATACCCGTACTCAGTCAGTATATAAATTTGTGAGCTTATTATGGAAATTAGAAAAAAATTTTAATTTTACATTTTACATTTTTTGCTACATTTGTTAACTACATCTACATGTAAAATGTAGATAATACATCTAGAACAAATATTCTACATATACCATTTAGATTCTACATCTCCTCCGCTAGGGGTTGCTCGCGCATTGCACAGGGCAGAGTGTGTGCGAGCGAGACAGAGAATGAATAGCGTCAGCAACGCCAGAGGAGGTGGGGGAAGCAACTGAAAATTAATTTCTTCATTTTGGCCATAATAATGATCCGATCTGTACCAGATTTGGCAATCTGGTAGATATGGTCATTCCTTACGATACTGCGTTTTTAGTTTTATCGTATCTTCAAAATTGTGGCTGCCACAGATTTTCGTTCTTTGTGAAGGCGGAGGGGGCGTGGCACAATTTGGAAAGAAACTTGATTCAGTGTGATATCACATGAGTCTGGAAACAAAATCTGGTTACTCTAGCTTTTATAGTCTCTGAGAACGAGGCGTCAAACAAGACGGACAGACGGACAGACGGACAGACAGACAGACAGACAGAGACTCGGCTATTGATGCTGATCAAGAATATATATACTTTATGGGGTCGGAAAATTTTCCTTCTCTGCGTTACACACATCCACTTTTACCACAAATACAGTATACCCCTTAACTCTTTTTGAGTACGGGTATAAAAAGTTACAGGGCTTGAGAGTGAAACACTTGAAGCTATTCGAACATAAAAAATTAACTTATATTTTCGTGAGTGTGCCTGATCGGATTTTTCGAAGTAGAGGTAACCGATTTTGGCTGCATATAAAAAATGAATATCCCATGCTTCCGAAGCGTGCTGTTGCAATTTTATTATTAGTATATACCACAACCAATTTATGCGAAAACAAGAGAATATTTTGATTTGATTGGTGTATCTTATACAAAAAAAGTTTGCGGAACACTGGCTTACGCTATCATCTTCACTGAACACTGGTGAGGGCAAAGAAATTAGTAGAGGAAGAAGAAGAGACACAGAAGATAAAATATCGGGCGAAATGGCACTGATTTAGCAAAAACTACTTGTAATAACACCCGGATGAAAATATCACAGGCAACAAAAAAGGCCTTGATATATCTCGATTTTCTAAGAATACTCAAGCGTGAAAACGATTCGAATCTTACTTTCCCATAAAGGTTGTTCAATTGGTGATTAGCCCTCATCCAAAAAATGTACATGTCAAGTTAATGACGTCATACATGTCAAGTTAATTAAATAAGCATTTAAGTACATCACTATCCAATCCGCTGACTTAATCTTAATTAACGATTCCGCGCTCAATCCGCTGGAGTCCGAGGTGGCCACCTAAGGCGATTCGGACTTTCGAAGTTAGGAAAGTAATGCCACTTTTTTATGTCGAATTCAGAGTAAGATATTTAATATTAATTATATTTAAAGCATTCTGTTTTTCATTAATTAAAAAATAGCTTATTGCAGTAAAACTTGCTTTTCCTCAAACGTTCGCGTATTTTTTGTCCAAATTGCGAAAACATTTGTAATCAGTTGTATTTCTACCAGGTGGCATATATTCAAAATGCCAAAACAGAACTAACAAACCCAATCTACACATTATTGCCATTGCATTTATGTTAAAAACCACTGTTCGGCTAAGTGCAGATCCATGGCAGAACAAAGAGAAATGGGATGTGTTTTGCTTTAAAATTATAAAAGTACAGCTGAAAAATCAAGCTTTGAAAAATCAATTATTTTATATCATATAAGAAAAAAATTATAAACCCATTGTTTTGATATGATAAAACTAGTAAAACTGCGAAATGAACCCTATTCGAATTGACTCTTGAAAGGTGTCAGCCCTAGCCTTAGTTCGAATTTGGTTTATGCAAATGCTAAGAAAAATGAAATCGCTCGGAATTCTGTGGCACCGCGGAAATTTTTAAGCGGAAATCCTCTGCGCGGATTTCCATTTCACTAGTGAATTCTATGGCGCCCCTGATACTATTAAATTTAATACGTTTTCAACGTTTAAAGCCATAAAGCCTTAAAATGGGGTATTGGGGTACCTAATCTACTATATGGAACTATAGTATGGTGGATGGCCTTAATACAAATTATGATCGCTAAACAACTAGCAAAATTTCATAAAACTGACGCTCTGTGCTTCAGTTGAGCTCTCCGACTAAATCAGTAAGCAATCAAATTACGCCAATACGTCAACGAAACGTAAGAGCTGGTAGTCCGTAGTCCGTGAGTCTTTCTCAAGTCTGCATTAAATTTGTTCATTTCGACGAGACTTGGTCCACCAATATCCAAAATCCAATCACCCAGTAGCTAGGGAATTCACGATTTTATCATTGAGAATAATTTTTCGATTAACGTATCAACAGAAGGATGTGGACCAACAAATGGTGTCCTCCCTGCTACAAAGCTGGTACTACCATGATATTTTGTAAGTGCAGTTCTATGCCAATCCAAGCAAATGTGGTAAGCAATATCTAAAAACACAATACATACAAGAGTATAAAAAGGCTTACCTTTATAAATGATGGTAAGCTCTGACGGATGTAATCCATATTGTTAATTGCTAGACACCATTCTTCTGATAAAACTAGCGGGTAAAAAAAAATAAATATATGAAAACTTTTCATGTTAAATTGCTTACTGAACATCTTGTTATTATCCACGAGTTTAGTTAACTTTTCGACTCTTTGTGACATTCGTTGAGCATAGAAAATGCAGCATCGACATAGATCCTATTTTGAAATAGTTGATAGCACGTTTAGAATATGTATTTGTTACATGTGGTTAAGATCTTACATTTACAATTTTAGCTATAAATATATAGGAGCCCTCAACTTCTGGCCAATCAAGCTGTTGCCAAAATATTTTAATTTGATAAAAAATTGAGAGAGTATCCACAGCAGAAGAGCTGTATTTTACGGTTTCGTCGACCGCCTTTAGCTGATCCAGATCTATTGCTTTCTGGATACGATTGAGGGCCTTTATTATTGAAATGTCAAGCCAGTGTGTCACACCAGTCTCAAACCATTGATAAAATCCACTCATTTCCAATTCATCGGTACACAAAGATTGTCCTAAAACATACAAATAAATATTTTATGATACATATCTTATTTATATTCCAAAGATACATGCCGAAGATTTAAATACCCTTGCAGATGATCCTTTCTACTGGGGCTGTGTGACATACATAGGTATCTGATATTGAAAACAAAGAAAAAATCACATGCAACTACAGCCCTTTAACTTTGGATTGAATATACTACGAACAAAAACGTTTTATTCTAAATTGACTTGTTTGATAATAGTACATATGTACATACATACATATGTAGTTATTTGGGAATTTCCATGATGTCAAACGGAAGCGCAAAACATATTGAAAGTGAAAAAAGTAAAAGCCTATATTTTGTAAATGGGGTAACATCGAATTTTTAAACCCCATTCACATGTGACAAAAAAGAACTAGTAATAAAAATCAAAAAAAATTTAAATACTTTTTTTCCACCTTTCGGTGGAGCTTCCCATATTTGTAAGTATTTATAATACTTCGAAATCTTTAGTTCCGAAAGAAAAAATAAGGAGGTATGCGGGCTTGCACAAAACAGAAAAACTTTTGATGTTCTTTAGAAATGTAATTTGGTCGCAAATTCTTACTTTATTAATTTCCTCTGCAAGAGTATAATAATTTAGTTAAAAAATAAAGTTTTACCTAGTTGGACGTATCGCTTAAGAACCAAATAAAGTTCAAATAATGTTGTTCCCATATTCAAATTATCGATTTTCGGCAAATATTCAAATTGATCGTCTGGCACATCCAATCTTTTAATGTTATTGCATACGTCTTTGACAATTGATTTACAGATTTCATTCAGCTTTGAGTCATATAACAAATAAAGGACAGCTGAATAGTTTAATTGAATTTTGCTGAAATGAATAATGTAATGAAACAGTTATAAACAATATAGCCGTGGAGGTTATCTGTAGGTTGGCCTTACACCTTTTTTTTTAATTTCCCAAAACTATTTTTATAGTCAGAACGTGTGTTTTGACAATACCTGGTACTCAGTTATTATAAAAGATGTAAATAAAATATTGCATGTACTTGTAGGAGGGGGCACGATGGTGATGGTGGAAACATAGAGAAAAAATGCACGTGTACTTCATGCACTCTGTATAATAGCCTTTTTACACTGCCGCATCATTGTCGAAGATGCGGAAAAATGATGCGAGGCGTTTACACCAAAGCCGCATCATTTTTCGCAGCATTTTTCAGCTGTTCGGCCTACAAATGTAAACAAACTCGGTGAGCAAGAAGAAGAGAGAAAAGCATTTTTATTGAAATTCCCATAATAATGAGCGATTTATTATTAAATGTGGAAAATGGTGCATTTGGGAATTTCACTACGAGCACCCAATTGTTTATTGAGCTTGTTCAGGAGGACTTCACAGCAAGTGAAGCTATCGTTGGCTTCACCGAACAAAAATTACGTGCTGCCGAGTTAAATTTTAAGGTGGCGCTTTTTAAGTTTGAATCAGTGCATCCCAAAAGATCCCAAAGATTCTCCAACTTTGCTTTAATTTCTATTGGAGAGAATTCATAGAATTGCTGCTTAAATTCCTCTCCCATCTCCTCGTAAATGTGGGTGTTCTTGCGCAACCCACGCAAATCCTCAATATTTTCCGCCCACAAGTCTATTAACAAATTTTCCGCCCCCTCTGTCCACTTCTTTTTCTTTTGTTTTTCAGTGCTCATATTTAATTTTTAAATATAATTTACTAATTCACAGCTGTTTTCTGTCGATACCCCGTCGATACCCTGAATAATTTCAGTATTTTGTAAAAATACTAGACAGAACACGGCAATACTAGCCAATGATGCGCCGCATGATTAAAGATGCGGCCGCATGATTGTCTTCTTCTATCCACAGGGCTCTTATGGGCATCATTGTCGCATGTTCCATTTAACGGAAAAATCCAATGATGCGCCTCTGTGTAAACAGGCTATAATCTGCATATCCTCTTTTCACTTAATGACACTGATTTTAGCTCTTTTCATAATGGACTTTCCGTTACATGTCTCTCTTACTCTGTCACTATCTTCAATTGCGGGAAGTGCCATCTAGCTTTAATGTCGCTCACACCAACAAAGTACAATTGTTTTTTTTCGGTTTTTTTGGCTTAAACTCTAAATTTAAAGCTATTGAATTGGAATTTGAATTTGGATTGTATTGATATTTTACGTACCCAAGGTGACTTACCAAGTTACATTTGATTTGGGGTCCTATTTCATATATACGCCATATAACCGATCTGGCCGACTACCGCAACCTTTTTGTTTATAAAGCTATTAATGTGAAATTTGGGTTGTATACATATTTTACGTATTCCAGATCACCTATTTAGTTTCATATGATTTGGGTCTATTTCATATAGCTGCCATATTACCGATCTGGCCGACTTGCAACGAGGTGTTAAATTACACTTCAGCAAGTGTATATTAATATAATTGACGAAGACTTTCATGCTCGTCATTTAAACGTTTATGAGGGATAGCTTGGAATATGTATGTGTACTGCTGTACTGCTCCGTATGAGCGATTGTTGTTGCTCCAAATGTCTCCACATATTGTACTACGCTTTTCCATACAAAATACAACTACATTTGTCAAGGTCATTCTAAAAATACACATATATAAAACACGGCACAATTGGAAAAAAAACACATAACATCGACACAAATACGTGTAAACTATAGTTTGAAATACCTAGACAATAGTTTACATTCTAATCCCATATTCATTGATATAAAAACATACACATTTTTCGATCAAAAGATATTTTTTTCGAAGTTTTAAAAATGTAATATATTACTGAAAAGAAAATCATAGTAGATGTGGTAACATAAGTTAACCTTAGCCTACTGAATTAATTATTTTTGCAAAATGGCTATAGTTGTTTTTAATGTAGTAAGGAATCATCATTTACGTACAGTCTTAATCAGATTCGGCATTCCGATTCTCTACGATACTGCGTTTATAGTTTTCTCGTATCTTCAAAACTGTGGATGCCACAGATTTTCGTCCTTTAAAATTTTGAAATACCCTTGATATCTGTGATATCACAGAAGTCTTGGTTTGGTGGCTCTAGCTTTTATAGTCTCTGATATCAAGGCGCTCAACAAGATGGACGGACGGAAAGACTGACAGACGTATATGTATCGACTCGGCTATTTATGCTGATCAATCAAGAATATTTTTATATACTTTATGGGGTCGGAAATGTTTCCTTCTCTGCGTTACACACATCCACTTTTATCACAAATACAATATACCCCTTAACTCTTTAAGTACGGGTATAAAAAGGAATTCTCATTACGACTAGTTTTTTTTATTGATGGAGGGTTCTTTTCAAATTGGGCACAAGTTTGTAAAGCACAGAGGTAAAGCTAACATTTATTGGCCCGCTAATGCCAACACTGGAATATTAACAGTGTAATTAATGTATTCAAGAAAAAACCAGAAGGAACGTGAGTCGCTTCTAGTCGCGACTCTACTTTTATACCCGTACTTAGTCAGTATATAAACTTGTGAGCTTATAATTGTAATTTTTAAAAAAATTTAAAAATTTTACATTTTACATTTTTTTGCTACATTTGTTAACTACATCTACATGTAAAATGTAGATAATACATCTAGAACAAATATTCTACATATACCATTTAGATTCTACATCTCCTCCGCTAGGGGTTGCTCGCGCATTGCACAGGGCAGAGTGTGTGCGAGCGAGACAGAGAATGAATAGCGTCAGCAACGCCAGAGGAGGTGGGGGAAGCAACTGAAAATTAATTTCTTTATTCTGGCTATAATAATGATCCGATCTGGTTCAGATTCGGCAATCTGATAGATATGGTCATTCTCTAAGATACTGCGTTTTTAGTTTTATCGTATCTTCAAAATTGTGGATGCCACAGATTCTCGTCCTTTGTGAAGGCGGAAGGGGGCGGGCGAAATTTTGAAATACACTTGTAACAGTGTGATATCACATGAGTCTGGAAAAAAAATTTCGTTGCTCTAGCTTTTATAGTCTCTGAGAATGAGGCGCTCATCAAGACGGACGGACGGACGGACAGACTGACAGACATGGCTCTATCGACTCGGCTATTGATACTGATCAAGAATATATATACCCTATGGGGTCGGAAAATTTTGCTTCTCTGCGTTACACACATCCACTTTTACCACAAATACAGTATACCCCTTAACTCTTTTTGAGTACGGGTTAATAATAATTAAGCTCGAAAAGTAAAAATGTAACTACAACCATGCTTCGGTTACTGCAAAATTGAAAAAATGGATCGAAGTAATTGTCAAATCGTAAAATT
This sequence comes from Drosophila subsilvestris, assembly GCA_035043285.1. Taxonomy (NCBI): domain Eukaryota; kingdom Metazoa; phylum Arthropoda; class Insecta; order Diptera; family Drosophilidae; genus Drosophila; species Drosophila subsilvestris. Next base: position 52,460 of record JAWNNB010002036.1, on the reverse strand, counting down.
CTTTTACCTATTACCTGTTCGCCTTTAGCTGTAGATGTTCGTCGTCGGCCTCAGCCGTAAAAAGTTGCAAAATAATGTACATGCTCTTAAATTTTAAAATTTTAATTTTAAGAACTGTGGAAAAGTTTAACAAAAATTATATCTTAGGTCCCGTTTTTTTCCTTAAACGAGGCCTCATTAATGTACCTGAACACAAAAAATATAAGATCCCAGGATATAATTTGTTGTCGACTATTTGATTAATTCTAATCAAAAATGTTAATGAGCAAGTAAACAACAATTTGTTTGTAATATTATCTTATTATTAAATTTCAATTGATAAATATAAATATAATAAACAAAATATAAAGATAGATGTAAATTATTTTTTTTAAATACTTACTGGTAAAACAGTTTATCGAAATATTCCATTGCGCGCTGAAGGTCAGACCGGATCATTTGAATAAGTTTAATGATATACTGCAATTTTTCTTCATCAGTTTCATTATCTTTTGAGTATTTGCTACCCTCTACAATATGTTCCAGCCATTCTTTCGTACCGGTATTGATAGCATCTATTATGGCAGAATCAATATTGCATATCCTTTGAGTATCATTTCTATGAATCCAACCGTACACAGACGTTGGAAAAATATCTATAGTCACTGGAACTTCAAAAAGTTTAACTTTTCCCAAAATATCTAGAACCTCGCTTACTGCTCTTGTTACGTTCAGATCACTGACGTTTTTATACCGTATCTTTCGTAACACTGCAAAACAAGAGGGAAGTATACGCCTTACCCCATCCCAATATGTAGCAAGATCTTCCGAATCTTTCTGCATACAGCTAATTACTGGAGTCAATATGTCGAGTATAGAATTAAAAAGTGAAAAATTCAGTTTGTGAGTTTCATGTATGATACTATATGCATGCCATTGGCTAATGGCGCAATCAACAGGAGTCAATCCACTTTGAACGGCATGTTGGGATCGGATAATTTCAGCGTTTGCGCTAAATTTTCCACTCCACCAATAATATGCCACTTGCGAGGTTTCCAGCTCATACATCAATAAAAGTTTTAGTAAATTTTTATGCTCCTGTACGGCCACGCTCTTGTTCTTTTCAGCGCTCAGGGTGAGATTTACCAAAATTGATCCTCGACTTCGAGCTTTATTTCCTTTTTCTAGATTGTACCAAACTGTCAGTCCACAAACTGGAATAGACTAATTAAATAAAAAACAGTGAGTAAAACAAAAAAATCGTATTAATAAAATAATCAAAGTAATCCAGTAGTGGTGGATTAAAATGCTATGGAAGTTAATGCTTTTTTTTGTTAAATAAAATATTCTGTTTCCAGATTAGTGTTTATAATACGGTCTTTTAATAAACTGTTTGAGATGCCAAGCTTTTCTGGCACCTCCATATATCTTTCCCAAAATCAGTTAACACAAAAATCGACTTAAAACATTATAATCAGGGGTGCCACAGAAATCACTTCCGCTGGATTATAATCAGGGGTGCCACAGAAATCACTTCCGCTGGAATTTCACATCAATTCCATTCCGCCGTGCCACACACCGATTTTTCAGCGTTTCACTTAAAACGCTTCGAATCTTACTTTCCCATAAAGGGTTTTAAATTAGTGATTAACCCTCATCCAAATAATTTAACATTATACATGTTAAATAAATAAAAAAAAAGCATTTTAGTAAATCACTATTCAATCCGCTGACTGAATTTTCACTTCACTATTACGCTCTCAATCTACTGAAGTCCGAGGTGGCCACCAATGCGATTCGGACTTTCGAAGTAAATTCGAAAGTAATGAAACCTTTTTTAAGCCGAATTCGAAGCAAGATATTTAATATTAATTATATTGAAAGCATTCTGTTTTTCTTTAATTAAGCATTAAAAAAAATAGCTTATTGCAGTAAAACTTCCTTTACGTCAAACGTTTGCATACTTTTTGGGTAAATTGTAAAACATTGGTAGTCAGTTTTAGTTCTACTAGGTGGCATATCTTCAAAATGCTAAAACAGAACTAACAAACCAATTCTACACATTATTGCCATTGCATTTATGCTAAAAACAACTGTTCGGCTAAGTGCAGGCCCTGGCAGCACAAACAGAAGCATAACGATCATTACCAAAACTGTTAATCGCAATGAACCAAATTAGCAGTGGTTTGAGAAGATAATCACAAAAACCACATACGTATCGTCTGATCATAAAAACGAGTCCGTTGCGCGTCTGAGAAGCCTGCTTTGCAAGGTTTATATTCTAATATGTAGCCTCCGTTGCTCTTCGATGGACAACAGTCTCGCTAATAGAATTTTTATTTAGTTTACCTAACAATTCAGATATTTGTTTTATTTTGAACAGCTGATTGCGCCCATGCACGGAGAGTTACCAGACAACTGCTAGAGTTGTCGATCAAAGCCTTGAAAAATCAATTATTTTATATCATAAAAGAACAACATTAAAAACCCATTTTTTAAATAATAAAATTAGTACAACTCTATTCGAATTGAATCTTGAAAGGTGTCAGCCCTAGCCTTAGTTCGAATTTGGTTTGTGAAAATGCTAAGAAAAATGAAATCGCTCGGAATTCTATGGCACGGCGGAAATTTTTAAGCTGGAATCCTCTGCTCGGATTTCCATTTCACTAGTGATTACATATGCGCCAGCCTTAGGCGCCACTAATACAAATCGAAGGACAATGTAGAAGGATATAATAATAATACATACCTTTAGAGTAATTGCTGCTCTTCCTATTAATTCATTATCATGTTTGCCAGAAGATGCGGTGACAGCTATTTCTTTCATTAATTTACTGAGCCCCTTTACACCTTTCACATCCAGTATTTTGTTAACTTTTTCCTTGACCGTTTCTGCTGCATCAAAATCCCTATTATAAAAAATATGTATGAAAATTTGATTTTGATATTACTGTAATAGATTAATTATTATAGTACAACTCGGTGAATGAGCTCTTAAATAAGGAGAAGGGAGCTATATAACTAGACGTGAAAGTTAAGTTGCATTAACGAATGCAAACATCAATTTACTTTGTAGCTCCTAATAGCTGTCGGACTTTTTAAAGCGATGGTACTCAAAATTCTCAGACTTGCAGACAATATGAATTCTTATTACTCCGAATATTGTGAAATGAATTCACATATGCTGTTGTCATTTTGAACAGTTGATACCGAAAGTCTTAAAGTGATGAGAGCAAGCAAAACTAGACTTAGTTCACAAATTGCATTGGAAAAAATATTACGAAATTTTTAATTCAGTAAAAAATGTAGGACAAAATTGTAGGATTGTGTAATGCACCGTTTCTCAGCTTGGGGCAACTAGAAGAGTGGAAATATTTCCAGTAGCATGGAAAAAATGCACCTTTAGAAATTCTGGAATTTTAAAGAAACAAATAAAGAGAAATTGTGCCTTTGTTTGAAGAAAAATTAACAAAGAAAATAAGCTTGAGCTTTAAAAACTTAATTCAAAATTAGCTTTGGATGAAAGCATAAAAAATGCAGCAGGTAAAAAGATATTTGACTCTTCAGTGACACAGAAGATAAAAGTGACAGTGCATGGTAAATATTTCAGCTGATAAGAAAGCCAGTGAGAGTTATCCAAATACGATATCGGTTATGGTTTTGGAAGCCATACCAGCTTTTTAAAAACCGCATTTTCCGTGTTTTTCCAAAAATTGTCTTTTTGGCTGGATGAACCGGCCTCTATCCTCAAATTTCTGCATTCGGGGTTTCATGCTTGGAATATCCAAAAGACTAAAAAAAAAAGTTCGAGTAATTGAACCGCCAATCTAAAAAAATTGGGGACTTTATTCCCGATAAGGTCTGCCGTGCTGCTTCCATCTCTCTTCTAAAACGCTTAAGGTGTTTTAAAACAGAGAGACTAGTTTGCATAGAAACAGACGGACATGCGGATAAACTTATACCTTATTCGTCCCTAAAAACAAAAATAATAATATAAATGGTCCTTACAAAAATTGTATTGGCCTTCTTTCCCTACCATATTATTACTCTAAATTGATTAGCAATATATAATTATATGAACTATAGCAAACTTAATTCAGTGTAATATCACCCAAAATAATACAATGATCGATTTTGGCCTTTTACAACTAACCGATGAAACAGACTGAATATTAGTGTAGTCTCCTTTATATGTAGTAAATAAATTGTTCATGTATACGTACCAAACTTCAACAATTAAAACTTCTTCACGAGGATTTTCGGCTATTGGTCTATAAAAAAAAAAACTATAATATTGTAACAGGCTTTTGTTATGGGATAGATAATTTCGTGTATTTGTAGATATGTATGTGATGTTTAGTTTTTAATGAGTGCTTAATTATAAAAGGTTTACAATAGTTTGAGATCGATGCAAAATCATAAAGATCTATTAATTCTTCTTTGAACTACTGGCAACCACGACTTTAGCTGCTCACTGCCCTCTCGCAGGCGTCGGCTGACGCTGCTAGCTAATTGTTCTCGACCTACTCTCTGCTCTAAGATAAAGGGCCGCGTTTGTGTCTCTAGCCTTCTAACATATACATCTCTCTATTATATAAAATAGATAGAATTTTTTTTCGGTCACACATATTTTCATGTTATTTATATTTAACCTTATCTGGTCAACGCCGAAAGAATTTGAAAAAGTCTTGTTTTAGATCAGGGCTCGGCACACACACTCTGACATGTTTTTTTAGTGCGCTTGTGTGAGTAAAAAACCCGAAGAGGCCTGCCGCAGCTGCGGCTGCACTGCAACAAACGATTTGTAGCAAAGTTGAACTGTTGCGGGTGAAAGAAAAGTTGAAATGAAATAAAATAAAAATGTTATGCATTGAAATTTAATTCCTTTTAAAACTGGAGAAAAATTCTAGGCTCGCATAAATTTTGTTTCCCATTTTACGTTGAACATGTTTTTGCGCAGTGTAAAATCAAAAGGCTGCGTAGCGTGGTCTTGCATTGTCGACGGCTAAACACAACTGACTCATTTTTGTTCTCGCTTTGGGTATCAAGCTCGATCGCAAGAGCCGAAGTCGCATTGCCGAAAACACACGAAGGCTCGCTGCTTTTTGATACGTGTGCCGGCAGCGACGTGGCAGCGCCTTTTCCTATGTTTTTAAGATAGGCCGTGCCGGGCCCTGTTTTAGATATATACCACGAAAAAAGGTTAATATTAAAAAAAAAACATTTCCAATATATTTTTGGTTGTTCGTGACTGATGGGCTACGAATACATGCAAATAAAGCTTTCAAAGTTGTGGTTGCTTTTCTGGGCCTTGTTTGTTTCTTATAAGTTTCTTATAAGCGCATAAATGTACGATAAACGAAACTACGCTCCTAAAATCGTAAAAAAAATAATCAATAATTTTCGTGCACGTTTTGGTCGGGCATCGCTATTTATTGGAAGTTTAAGTTTTTTATTGGAATTTTAAAGTTTAAGGTCCCGACTGTGGACATAGTTTTGTTTTTGCCTCATGTCTTTTGACCAATTGCCTATTATACAAACATACATATGCACCAATTTAAAGCTATAGGTATTAGCTAACTATTAGGGAAGAACTAAATGAATTCCTTCATTCAGAAAAATTGTATCAAGAAAAAAGTAATGTTTTCCTGGGCAGAAACAGATTACTGGCTATTTGTTGGCTTCGAATCTTTCTGAGCTGCTTTTTTCTTCAAAGAAGCAATGAAGTGTGGTGAAGTAATTACGGACCTTTTCATTGGCTTTTTTCCACGATTCAAAGGCTATTTTATTGCAGCTTGTTGAAGATGCACTGTGCACTGTGCATAGACCACTGCAGTGGTCTAAATGTTATTTATTTGTACTAAATTACCATAAACAACGATACCATGCAGTTTTTAACCAAATATACGCATTAAATACAAAAAAACAGGGTGTCCACAACAGGTATTATGGTGTGTCATAGCCGGGTTAAAGGTCCATTTTTTCCAAAAGACCAAAAAAAAGGTTGTGCATAGGGAGGGAAGGGGGGTTTGGTGTCCCAACTAGTCCTCGGTCCACAACAGGGACCTCTCCATACACTTTATTGTTAGCAGACTCAGCAGAGTACAGTACATTGGTCGGAAATGACGTTTTTTGGCATTAACCTCAAAGTTGAGTTGTAATATTGTCAAAATTTTATTATTACTTAACAAATAAAAAATAAAAGTAAATAATATAAAAAAAATAGATAAATAAATGTCCATCCTGCATAAAAATATGAAAAAATATTTTTCTGGCCCTCCCTGGGTTGTTGGTTAAAGTTAGCTGTTTGGGCTTGTCCAAACTTTCATTGTTTCGGGCTGTAAATATTGTGAGGGTAAACGATTTACATTTAAAACAAACAAAAAATTATTTAATATGACTAATTTTCCCACTGTGGAAAGCTAAATCTGGCGTATGTCCACCAATCGAGAGTGAATCACCGTTGCGTACAGAAACAGGAGAGTGGGCTCGAAGCAATAAAGAAAAGGCAAATACATTTGCCATCCATCTGGAAAACGTCTTCAAACCACACCCAGCAACAAATAACTTTGTGCTCCCACCACCCAACAATCCCGAAGTTGCTCCGCCCATCATATTCCAATCAGGAGAAGTCACAAGGGTCATTAAAGACCAAATCCCAAAGCAAAGAAAAGCTCCGGGCCACGACTTCATCTCCCCTAAAATGATCATAGAATTGCCGAACTGTGCAGTGCATTTCCTCACCATGATATTCAATAACATGATGAAATGGGGCTATTATCCTCAAGAATGGAGGAAATCAGTCATCTCCATGATCCATAAAGCCGGGAAAGACAAGTCCAAGCCATCATCATATAGACCTATCAGTCTCCTGCCTTGCTTATCAAAGATTTTTGAAAAGCTACTCCTGAATCGTATCAAACAACACCTACACAACAACGGTACCATCCCGATGCACCAATTTGGATTTCGGGAAAAACATGGAACCATTGAACAAGTAAACCGTATAACGTCTGAGATAAGAAATGCATTCGAAAGACGAGAGTACTGCTCCGCTGTTTTTCTGGATGTTGCCCAGGCCTTCGACCGCGTTTGGCTAGAAGGCTTAATCTACAAAATTAAAATATTACTTCCACAGAACATCCATGGAATATTGGAGTCATACCTACAGCAAAGAAGCTTCGCAGTACGATGCAAAGATTTCCTCTCCGAATATCATCCAATTGAAGCTGGTGTACCCCAAGGCAGCGTACTCGGACCGACATTGTATATCATCTTCACAGCAGATCTACCGACAAGCAGGCTAACAACAACTTCAACATTTGCTGATGACACTGCCATACTAAGTCGCTCCAAGTGCCCAACAAGAGCAACGGAACATTTGTCATGTCATCTCGTGGCCTTAGAAAAATGGCTAGCAGACTGGCGCATACATGTAAACGAGCAAAAGTGCAAGCATGTTACCTTTACCTTGAACAGACAAACTTGCCCTCCACTATATCTGAACAGCACCAACATTCCACAAACCACCGAAGTAACATACCTCGGCGTTCATCTAGATAGAAGGCTTACTTGGCGTAAGCACATCGAAGCGAAGAGGAATCAACTAAAATTTAAAGCTAGTAATCTACATTGGCTAATAAACACCCGCTCACCACTAAAACTGGAGTACAAAGTACTTTTGTACAATGCAGTTCTCAAACCCATCTGGACATAGGGCTCCGAGCTATGGGGAAATGCTTGCGCTAGTAATTTAGAAATAATCCAGAGAGCTCAATCGAAGATACTAAGAACTATCACTGGGGCGCCATGGTACATACGGAATGAAAATATCCATAAAGACTTAAATGTAGGATCAGTTAAAGATGAAATCGCCAAGGTGAAAGCAAAGTATCAGGTCAAGCTACAGGTTCATCCTAACAGACTTGCGCAGTCCTTAACTTGGCACACTAGCCATACACGACTCCGGCGAAGAGACCTACCCACCCAGCAATAATACTTAGTTAGGGACGTACTCCAAATAATTAAGTGAAAAATAATTTTTAAAAAAATGTATTAGGCTAAGATTTGCATACTTGTCGTCAGTCTCTAATAGAGAAGATTCGATAAATAAAATAATAAACAAAAAAAAAAAAAAAAAAATATGACTAATTTGCATCAAGGTATTAAAAATATAGTTTTAAATGCGTTAGTTAAATGTTGTTTTGTTTCGTTCTGATTTTAATGCTTTTGTCGGATGATGTTTTATTTCTAACATAGCCATAAAATAGTTTTCTTTGTTGAAGTAGAAGCAGGGCCGGTTTTAGAGCAGGGCGAGCGGTGCCCAAAATTTAGGGGGCGCCAAATTCCCAAGAGAAATTTATTCAAAATATATGTATATTAGTATAGCTCGATGGAGTGCGGAATATTTCGTTTATATTTCGGAACTTGGCCAATGTACGTTTCTTCGAAATACTTAGTTATTCCTTATTTTAAACATTATTTCACAATATTCAATATTTACATTTTCACGGTCTTTTGAAGCTTTACAGTTGCTAAAGGTTCCCATCCACAGGCGAACATGCGCGGCGAGCATGTTGTGCTCGACGAGAGTTCGACTGTGGATGGGGATACTTATAGCCTTTTTTTGGCTCGTCAAATTTGCTCGACGGAATAGCACTTGTTCTATTTTTGTGAGCTCGTTGCGAGCATGTTCGATAGTGGATGGTGGTGTTACTTTGGTAAACGAATTTTGCAGAGGGAAGAGGTGTGAAAATAACCAAATAAATGTTAATAGAAAAGCTACTTAAAAAGTACATTTTAATTTGAGGAAAACACCATATTGGACGTTTTTTAAAATAAATTAGTTTGTCTGCGCGCATCATTTTTCCGCTTCCATTTAAGATGGTTTTTGTCTGAAAATTTGTTCGTAATGATGTTCGTTACAAATGCTCGCTCTAGTTGGTGGGCAAGATGATGTTCGACTGTGGATGAGCACCTTAACAAGTACCGATATTCCTACAGAGACTAGAAAGACAAAGCCTCGATTGTTGGTACAACTTTATTAGCTTTATCAGATGATAAAAACATTTTAGGCAGGGTAATGTCCATAAGGTTCCTTCGCTGTCAACGCTTGCCAATCGCAATCAGCTGAGCGATACAAGATAGAAAAATTGAATCATGGCCACCAAAAAATTTAATCCTTTACAGCCTATTTTTATCAGTGATCAGTGAAACACCGCCTTCCAGCCCAAAGAGAACGAGGAGGTGAGTCGAACGATAAAGCTCGGAAGATAAACAATTCGTAGAATTTTTAGTAACTGTCTCGCGAAGAATAATAAGGTGTTTTTGGATCTATACTGGAAGCGAGTCGAGACCGAGAATGCAAAAACAAAATACTTAACGAGAAGGAACGTGAGTCGTTTCTAGTCGCGACTCTACTTTTATACCCGTACTGTGTCAGTATATAAATTTGTGAGCTTATAGCCTGTTTACACCGAGGCGCATCATTGGATTTTTCCGTTAAATGGAACATGCGACAATGATGCCCATAAGAGCCCTGTGGATAGAAGAAGACAATCATGCGGCCGCATCTTTAATCATGCGGAGCATCATTGGCTAGTGTTGCCGTATTCTGTCTAGTATTTTTACAAAATACTGAAATTATTCAGGGTATCGACGGGGTATCGACAGAAAACAGCTGTGAATTAGTAAATTATATTTAAAAATTAAATATGAGCACTGAAAAACAAAAGAAAAAGAAGTGGACAGAGGGGGCGGAAAATTTGTTAATAGACTTGTGGGCGGAAAATATTGAGGATTTGCGTGCGTTGCGCAAGAACACCCACATCTACGAGGAGATGGGAGAGGAATTTAAATAGCAATTCTATGAATTCTCTCCAATAGAAATTAAAGCAAAGTTGGAGAATCTTTGGGATCTTTTGGGATGCACTGATTCAAACTTAAAAAGCGCCACCTTAAAATTTAACTCGGCAGCACGCAATTTTTGTTCGGTGAAGCCAACGATAGCTTCACTTGCTGTGAAGTCCTCCTGAACAAGCTCAATAAACAATTGGGTGCTCGTAGTGAAACTCCCAAATGCACCATTTTCCACATTTAATAATAAATCGCTCATTATTACGGGAATTTCAATAAAAATGCTTTTGCTCTCTTCTTCTTGCTCGCCGAGTTTGTTTACATTTGTAGGCCGAACAGCTGACAAATGCTGCGAAAAATGATGCGGCTTTGGTGTAAACGCCTCGCATCATTTTTCCGCACCTTCGACAATGATGCGGCAGTGTAAAAAGGCTGATATGATTAAAATTTAAAAAAAAAAATGTATTAATTTTACATTTTTTTGCTACATCTGTTAACTACATCTACATCTAAAACGTAGATAATACATCCAGAACAAATATTCTACATCTACCATTTACATTCTACATCCCCTGCGCAAGGGGGCGCTCTCGCATTGCACAGGGCAGAGTGTGTGCGAGAATGCGTCAGCAGCGCCAGAGAAGGTGGGGGAAGCTACTGAAAATTAATTTCTTCATTCTGGCTACAATAATAATCCGATTTGATTCAGATTCGGCAATCTGATAGATATGCTCATTCTCTAAGATACTGCGTTTTTAGTTTTATCGTATCTTTAAAATTGTGGCTGCCACAGATTTTCGTCTTTCGTGCGGTCGGAAGGGGGCGGGGCGAAATTTTGAAATACACTTGTAGCAGTGTGATATGTAACAGTGTGACATGAGTCTCGAAACAAAATTTGGTTTCTCTATCTCTTATAGTCTCTGAGATCTAGGCGCTCATCAAGACGGACGGACGGACGGACAGACGGACAGACAGACAGACAGACAGAGACTCGGCTATTGATGCTGATCAAGAATATATATACTTTATGGGGTCGGAAAATTTTCCATCTCTGCGTTACACACATCCACTTTTACCACAAATACAATATACCCCTTAACTCTTTTTGATTACGGGTATAATAATAATCTTGGTTAGCGCCTATGCGGTCATGCTGACTCTTCTTCTCTTTCAAGCAAAAATTGATAGTGATCCTATCCTATATACTAACTGAGTATCGAGTAATAGTTTTGCGACACTGGTACCAAAACTCACAACGCTTGGAATGGATTTTGTTGTTGCTGTTGGACTGTTCCCAAATTCAAATTCAACAGCGCGCACACTTCTTTTCTTAAGCGTTACACTCAGTTACCATAGACAGATAGCACATCGATAAGTTTAAATCGCTATAAACTATCCTATTATATTTTTTTGGCACGAAAAATATTTTATTCGCGACGTGTATATTATGCATATATTATGCTTATAGCCAGGGATCACAAATACGACTTATGAGTTTAAAAAAATCAAATTCGAAAAAAGTGTCCTAGGTGTATGAAAAAAATACATATACGCTATTTTAAGATATCGTTCGTTCTCTTTCTTATCGTTCCTAGTGACCAGACGTGTTTTTGTTTTGAACTCCGCATTTTCCTTTTATTTTACTTAAACAGGCGGTGTTTTATTTTCAAATTAACTTCATAACTATCTTTAACTTAAAACCAATCCTTAACCCCTGTTGCATGCCTAATAATTGTGTAAAAACACAACTTATTTAATTAATTTTGTGCGTCGGTTAGTCGTGTGTTTGTGTTGTTGCTTTTGGTAATTACGCCCTCTCATTACATTTAGCCGTTCTTTGTCGTGCTATTATCGTCTATCACTCTACTCTCTCTCTCTATCACCTAAATCCCAATAACGTTCTTTCTCCCTCGCTCTTTCTGTACGTAGCGCTCTCAGTTATAAGCTGTTGCTGCAACTCTCCTCTCTCATCACAGTTTTTTCAATATCCTTTGCTGGCTTTGGAAAAGCACGCAAAATGTGTAGGGATCTCGGGCCGTGTAGGAGATGCCATTTCCCAAAAAAATGGCCTGCACTATAGTTGTGAGGAATGCCGTGATGTGGAAAACGACAAGCTTTCGTCCATAAGGCAGACGCGGAGTGGCTTCAAAGATCTGATCGTGGCTCTTGGCCATGGACACTTGTATCACGGCTTGCCCCTGACCTTACATCTAGCGATGTAACTGCTTTTATTCAGAGCATAATAAAAGCCGATGGCTTAAAGGTGGAGAAGTTTAATTTCTCTTATGCCAGGGAGATAGTTTCCTTCAAAATAAGCATATCCCCAACTCATTTCGCCACCAAATCTGCCAAATCTACCAAATCTACCAAATCTGCCAAATTTTGTCCGGAGCATTTGGTGGTAAAAGAATACAAGGCTAAGAAGAAGAATAGGACCCCCATAACTCTTCCTAGTAGTCAGAACAGTGCTCCATCTCCACCCTCATCTTTCCGCTTTATTTCAACCCATCCAAAAACCTAACTTCCTCACTTTTATTTACTTACCAGAATGCTAGAGGCTTTCGTAGTAAGCTCAGCACTCTTTTTCTTGAGAGTCTCTAATTCTCGTCCCACGTTATTCTGTTTACCGAGAACTGGTTGAAGCCGGACATCCTTAGTTCGGAAGTTTTGGCAGGTCCGTACACAATCTTTAGAAATGACCGTTCGTCTCGACGTGGAGGAGGGGTCCTCATTGCAGTGGACTCAAACTTTACGTCGGAACATTTCATAGTCCAGGCTCAACAAGACCTGGAATTTCTGTGCGTAGAACTGATTCTTCCACCTTCCTCGGATATCTTAATATACGAGCATCACCTTTTCACTTTAAAAACTGTTTCTTCCTCGCTATCAGATAAAGGCCATATGATAGTTCTTGGCGATTTCAATTTGCCAGGTACTGTTTGGTCTTCGGTTAACGATTCTAATAATCTTGTGCCCATGTCACGACATGACTTATCGACGGCTTGTTGGACCTATCCGTCTCTCAAGTTAACCATGTAAAAAATTCCTTGGGTCGATTGCTTGATCTGTGCTTTGTCTCAGATCCGACCATAAGTTTGCTAACCCGAGCCCATCCGCTCACTGTACCTGAAGACTCCTACCATCCTACTTTCGGAGTGTCGGTCGATATTGTACAATGTACTCGACACACTCTTTGATTCTTGTGTCCCACTTTCTTGTCCGATTAGATCTGGGAAGCCTCTTTGGTTTAGCAAAGATCTATCCAGTCTAAACAACTTAAAATCAAGACTATATAAAAAATTTCAAGAAGTTGGTTCTCCGATTTCTGTCTCTCGCTATGTAGTAGCTCGGTCAAATTTCTCCGTTCTTAATGCGGAATGCTACAAAAATTACCTATCTCGATGCAGGATACGCTTTTCACAAGACCCTAAACAGTTTTACAGCTTCGTAAATAGTAAGCGTAGAACGTCCGCACATCCATCCTCGATATCATTTCTAAATATGACGGCAAACAATGATCAGGCAATTGCCGATCTTTTTGCCCAATTTTTCTAAACAACCTATTCCCAAGAATGTTACTCTGGTCAGACGTATCCATACAGTTTACCAAGGTCGAATGGCATTTTCAGCCCCTTGTTAAATGAAAGTTCACTGCTTCATGATCTTCGACTAGTTAAGCCGGTGTTTTCACCAGGTCCTGACGGAGTTCTCGGCTGTGTACTCAGGTTCTGTGCCGACGCTCTGTGTGGACCCCTTCTAAAACTGTTCACCCTATCCATTAATTCTTCATGCTTTCCCCCGATCTGGAAGGAATCTTTTATTATTCCTCTCCATAAGAAAGGTAGCAAGTCTGATGCTAATAATTATAGAGGTATATCTAAGTTATCCGCTATTCCTAAAATGTTTGAAAAAATTTTAACTCCGCACTTGCAACATCTCTGCAAATCACTTATATCTCCATCTCAGCTCGGATTTATAAAGCGACGATCAACAACCACAAATTTATTAGAGTTTACCACTTTTATCATTAAAGGCTTCCAAGGTAACTTTCAGACGGATGTTATCTACACTGATTTCAGTAAAGCATTCGACTCTGTAAACCACTCCCTTCTAGCACAAAACTTGATCTTTTAGGATTTCCGCCTAATCTTTTGAGATGGATTTCTAGCTACCCTTGTTCTAGGTCTCAACGAGTCCTCTTCAAAAACTCCTTTTCTTCACCTGTTAAGATTACTTCTGGAGTACCACAGGGCAGCCATATAGACCGCCTCAAACTTTTTATTAATGACCTGCCTTCAGTATTAACAAATTCTCGAGTACTCATGTATGCGGATGATGTTGTATTGTATTGTATTGTATTTTTTTATGGTTTACTTTTTATTTAAGAATTTTAGAAATTTTGGTATTTTTTTCATGTTTTTTTTCAGAGGTAGCTCTTCTGTTTTTCACAAAACTTAAGTATCTGGTTGCTTGGAACTTTGCAGTTCTGAAAAGCTGATAAATGCAGCTATAAATCCGAAAAATAGAAAAAATGAAAAATAGAAGAAATACCTCTGAGAAAAAACATGAAAATTTTAAAAAATTCCTAAAAAAAAACCATAGTTTTTGAAATAATTTTAAATCCCGAAATCTATCAAAAAAATCTATCATTTTGGGCCACAGCTGTGGACCAGCTGTGCACAGCGGAAATGTCGTGTTGACTAGTGTAAGTGATAAGTAGTGAAGAACCCGCCAAATGCCTTTATGCTCGGGAGGAAGTACTCAAAACGAATGGAATTGTTTTATCGCCAATATATTTAGATCCCAGAATTCGTAGGGTCTTAATTAAAAACCCAACTCAACAAGTGTGTGCAAGAAGTCATCTAATATTTTTAAATACTGGCCTTAACTAATAAGGTGAGTTCATTGTGTACAATATTAACAACTATATAATTTTTAATTTTATTTTTATTTAGCCGGACAGTGGAACAGGAGACAAATTGCTAGTTAAACCTAAATCAGATCTATTTAAAATCAACTGGCCTTAAATTGCTGATTTCGGACTGCACCGTAACTTATCGTCAAAATCGATCAAAACCTTAATTTTCCTTTGCCACAGAAATCACTAGTGAAATGGAAATCCGAGCAGAGGATTCCAGCTTCCGCCGTGCCACAGAATTCCGAGCGATTTCATTTTTCTTAGCATTTTCACAAACCAAATTCGAACTAAGGCTAGGGCTGACAACTTTCAAGATTCAATTCGAATAGGGTTCATTTCGCAGTTTTACTAATTTTATCATATCAAAACAATGGGTTTTTAATGTTGTTCTTTTTCTACCCGTACTCAAAAAGAATTAAGGGGTATATTGTATTTGTGGTAAAAGTGGATGTATGTAACGCAGAGAACCCGACCCCATAAAGTATATATATTTTTGATCAGCATCAATAGCCGAGTCGATAGGGCCATGTCTGTCTGTCCGTCCGTCTGTCCGTTCTGATGAGCGCCTAGATCTCAGAGACTATAAAAGCTAGAGCAACGACATTTTGTTTCCAGACTCATGTAATATCATACTGTTACAAGTGTATTTCGAAATTTCGCCCCGTCCCCTTCCGCTCCCACAAAAGACGAAAATCTGTGCCAGCCACAATTTTGAAGATACGATAAAACTAAAAACGCAGTATCGTAGAGAATGACAATATCTATCATTTTGCCGAATCTTAATCAGATCGGATTATTATTGTAGCCAGAATGAAGAAATTTTCAGTAGCTTCCCCACCTCCTCTGGCGCTGCTGACGCTACTTATTCTCGCACACACTCTGCCCTGTGCAATGCGAGAGCGCCCCCTTGCGAAGGGGATGTAGATGTAAATGGTAGATGTAGAATATTTGTTCTGGATGTATTATCTACGTTTTAAATGTAGATGTAGTTAACAGATGTAGCAAAAAAATGTAAAATTACAAAAATTCTATATAAATTTCAATCCTGAGCTCACAAATTTATATACTGACTGAGTACGACTCACGTTCCTCTCGTTTTTTTCATATACAGGACGTAGCTTTACAATTAGAAGGGCAATCAAGAGGCGAAAAGTAATGCTCAAGAATATATCGATATATTATATAGTGTCGTGCTCTTGCTGATTCTGGTGCGAACTCATGGAAAATACAATGCAGTTTTATTGAGATAGCTTAAAAACTGAGCAACTAGACTAGTTTACATAAAAAAAGCTTGATTCTATGCGTTAGAAAAAATGTGATCAATTGTATTATTTTGTGCAAGGGTAAAAAAGTATAAACTTACAATGAAAAGTGCTCCTCCCATATTGGATTTAGTGTAGCGGGCTTAACTGAAGAGTTGTAACGATGTGAGTTCTTTGATTCCAAGTACAATGTAACAAAAGGATCAGATAAGCCGTTTGAATCCTTTGAAAGCAAATTCTCGGCCTTTATAATCTCGATGTTAAGTCTAACATTTGGCGGTTCTTTCCGTCTGGCGACACCGGAAATTTCCAAGTGAGTCGAGTTCGGTATTTTGAAAGCATCTTGTACAAATCCAACAAGACATTCTATGCGTCCTTCGTTATTTTCGCATCCAATATTGTTATAAATTTCAAATAAAATTTCTTCATACAAATCTTCAACCTGCAAGAAAAATTTTTTGCAAAATTAGTAGTGTTCAGAGTGGGGACGGCGTTGGCGGGGCAGCCGCTCTGTGGGCATTCCAGCCACTCTTTGATGTTAGCATTCCAGCTACGCAAGCGGCTGCCCTCGCTCTCGCCCTCATACACGAGAGCATTATTCCCCCCGGCGACGCGCATCTCACCACGATCGCGCTCCCGCCCACGCTCCCGCTCTCGCTCTCGCTGCCGACACCCCTTAGGCAGCTTGAGCGCATCCAAACTTTACTTACGCCATACATCCAAAGCGAGACGGTTCCGCACGCGCCCTATTCACCCTGAATAAAACCAACTTTACATATATACACGAAAAACCATTGGACTTTCTTTCGACTTGGGATTTTGGGATCTGACGAGCGAAGCCCCTACAGCTGAACAAGTAGAAGCAAAATTTTCTGGAAAGTAAGTGCGATTGTAAGTATGTGGCTACAGCGATATTTATGAATTCGAATGGCATAATTTCATCAGACACGCATTTTGCTTAACAACTTAGCAAGCTTAAAAAGCGAAAAATGTAAATATTCAGGCAGGCTCCGGTTTTCACATTCACTTTGCGTTTTATTTTTCAGCAAAAAGTTATACCCTTCATTTCAAAGCGCCTATTTCAGCCGCATGGTTGAATAATTGTCTAATAATGGTTAAAATAAGGAATAACTAAGTATTTTGAAGAAACGTATAGTGGCCAAGTTGCGAAATATAATCGATATATTCCGCACTCCATGGAGCTATACTAATATACATATATTTTGAATAAATTTCTCTTGGGAATTGTTCACGTTAATGAGATATGTAAAACGCCTATAATACAGTTCTGAATATAATCGGCCCAGAACATATCGATATTGGTAATTACCGATTTAATTTAGGCATAATAATCACTAATCTTGTACGTTCAGCAGATCTATCGCTCAACAGGATTTCAGCACTAACCATACAGTCTATAAATGTGCCAGTTCATACACCAAAAGTGTTACAGCAGAATTTGCCGCTCCAAGTCCTAATGTCTCAGCTGTAGGACCTGAGTCGTTCAGGTCGTGGAGAGAAAGCTCGGCCTTGGTGCAACAATAAAAATCTTTGCCAGTCGCTTGTCAAACGTCGTCGAAAGAGGTTGTGTAGCTCGAATTTTTTCTGTCTTCTTCTTACTTACGAATAAAATTCTTTCTTTTTCTATTTACCTTTTGTTTTTCAAATTTTTATTTATTTTCTTGAAAATGGTTAGTGGTACTGCCTTCCGTACAGAGCCTAGAAAACAGTTTTTGTCGGAAAAAATTTCTTATCGGTTTCCTACGAATATCAACCCTGATTCTGTTTGCGAGGTGTTTTTTCGGATCTGAGACTAGGCTTTCGTAAAAAAGCCTAGAAAACAAATTTTGCCCGAACAAATTTCTTATCGGTTTCATACGAATATCAACCATGATTTTGTTCGCGAGGTGTTTTTTCGAATCTGAGTACTAGGCTTTATAGCAAAACTTTTTTTTAAAGAATTTTTGAACACTGTTTTACACTACACTACACTGCTCAGACAGATGCTTGGTTTTGTTAAAAGTTAATGAAATTCACTTCTTTGGCTGTGGTCGCTCTTCCCCAGGCATATCCTGGGCTCCCCAATATTTTATTTCAAGGTAATGTGTCTGACTATCAGCAGCACCAGATGGCGACGCCTCCCGTGCCGACCACCGTGAAGACAACATGTTTTGAAAACCATATTTGATTTATATTCATGAAAATTAATAAAAATAATAAATTATTATATGCATATCATTGTCCTTCATATATTGCTGCATTAATTAGATTCTATTTGTTTTCATTATTTAAATATTTAATTTGGTTTTTTGCTCTAATATTGCAATGTTTGCTTCGAATTTCTGGCAAATTATATCAAATACCTTCGGATACTTTTCTAGTATATACCGACCCTTTTTTGTTGATCTGAGTACTGCCTTCCGTACAGAGCCTAGAAAACAGTTTTTGCACCAAAAAATTTCTTATTGGTTTTATACGAATATCAACCCTGATTCTGTTCGCTAGGTGTTTTTTTGGATCTGAGTACTAAGCTTAAGGCAGTTTTCCGCAAACTTTTTGTCTTCAAGGTACACCAATCAAATACTCGTCGAAATAAAAATAAGGAAGGAAAATAAGGAAAAGGAAAAAATAGATGACTTAATGAAGCATTGACATGAATTTGATATTGCGTCGGACGCATTGTCGGATCATTATTATAGCCAAGTAAAGAAACTCATTTTCAGTTGCTTCACCCACCTCCTCTGGCGGAGGTGCATTAATCTGCAATATACAGTTTAGATGTATAATCGACGCATATGTAGATGTAGATAACGGATGTAGCAAAAAAATGTAAAAATGTTAAATATTTTAAAATTCTCCAAAATTTATATTCTGACTGAGTACGGGTATACATCATCCAATTTAGAAATATTCGATCAAAATTTTGTGACTAAAAGAAAGGTAATAAGTCATACTACAACATTCCACGCTAAAATTTAAAGGAAAACTTATGGTCCATAACTTATGATCTTATGGTAACCTGTTAAACATAAAACGAGAAGGAACGTGTGAGTCGCTTCTGGACGCGACTCTACTTTTATACCCGTACTCAGTCAGTATATAAATTTGTGAGCTTATGATTAAATTTAAAAAAAAAATTTTAATTTTACATTTTACATTTTTTTGCTACATTTGTTAACTACATCTACATGTAAAATGTGCATAATACATCTAGAACAAATATTCTACATCTACCATTTAGATTCTACATCTCCTCCGCTAGGGGTTGCTCGCGCATTGCACAGGGCAGAGTGTGTGCGAGCGAGACAGAGAATGAATAGCGTCAGCAGCGCCAGAGGAGGTGGGGGAAGCAACTGAAAATTAATTTCTTCATTTTGGCCATAATAATGATCCGATCTGTACCAGATTTGGCAATCTGGTAGATATGGTCATTCCTTACGATACTGCGTTTTTAGTTTTATCGTATCTTGAAAATTGTGGCTGCCACAGATTTTCGTCCTTTGTGAAGGCGGAGGGGGCGTGGCACAATTTGGAAAGAAACTTGATTCAGTGTGATATCACATGACTCTGGAAACGAAATTTGGTTACTCTAGCTTTTATAGTCTCTGAGAACGAGGCGTCAAACAAGACGGACAGACGGACAGACGGACGGACAGACAGACATGGCTCTATCGACTCGGCTATTGATACTGATCAAGAATATATATACTTTATGGGGTCGGAAAATTTTCCTTCTCTGCGTTTCACACATCCACTTTTACCACAAATACAGTATACCCCTTAACTCTTTTTGAGTACGGGTATAAAAAGTGGACCATAAAACCCCAACCTCCCCTACTAATTTAAATCAACAGCACGCTCGGGAAGCAGTGGATAATCATTTTAATATACCTGCTACCTCTACTTCGAAAACTCCGATCAGGCACAGTCACAAAAATATAAGTTAATTTTTTAACTTAGTGTTTCACTCTCAAAGCCTGTAACGTATTTTTTCTGACTTGCTACTTCATTACTACCATTGACCAACACCAACCTAGCAAAGCCAGCTTTGCTTTCAAATTTCCATTTTGTTTAAAGACATTCAAATATTAGAATTCCTGGCCTTTTTCAGTTGATGTCATCTTAATGAGCGAATATTCAAGTTTTACTACCAATTCTTCTCTTTTAACGTTGAATCAAAATCTGAACCCTGGGCCTCTGAAAAGAGCCATCGTACTTCAGCATGAAACACTGCATTAAACAGACGATATTTCAGTGTCGATGGGCATGCGTGCCGCGATCGGCGATATAAGCTGTCCCGACCCCTAGTAACAAAGCACCAGGATCTTATAGCTCTCAGATAATTTTAGGTGTATTATCTTCACAAACCTTGACTTTTTGCCGCGGCACACAAGCTGCTGACCACGGTACACACGCGGCACACGCTTTGCGCAAGACTAGGTTCAGGGGTACATTAGATTTGTTGTAAAAGTGGATGTGTGCAACGCAGAGAAGGAATCTGGATCAGATCAGTACGTGCGGCCCTAGCGGAGGACATTTTTGTGACCCCCTGATGCTATTAAGACTTTTCTGGAGAAGAAATTCGATGGTTTTGATGGTTTAAAGAAGAGCTCCCACAAACTCTATAAAGAAATGTCTGAAAATAATAAATAAATATGAGAATCAATCCTTTTTGATTGTTGATTTCTCAAAATTTAGTGTAATAAGGCTATACGGGTATGAAAGTAGAGTAGCGGCCACAGAAGCGACTCAGAATGTTCCTTAGCGATACAAAACTCTAAGCAGACATTTTATAAACTCTGCAACTTTGCATAATTACAAAATAAACATCTTTTTAAGTTTAGAAACTTAAATTTCAATGTCAAAACTCATAAAAAAATGTTCTAATAATTACACGATAAAATTGAACTTTTCGTTTCCGATTTGGTCCAAAATGACTTTACTGATAGATTGCGAGATTTAAAATTTTGTAAACAAAAATTGTTATACCCGTACTCAAAAAAATTAAGGGGTATATTGTATTTGTAGTAAAAGTGGATGGAAAATTTTCCGACCCCATAAAGTATATATATTTTTGATCAGCATCAATAGCCGAGTCGATAGAGCCATGGGTGTCTGTCCATCCGTATGTCCGTCTTATTTGACGCCTAGTTCTCAGAGACTATAAAAGCTAGAGCAACCAAATTTTGTTTCCAGACTTATGTGATATCGCACTGAATCAAGTTTATTTCAAAATTTCGCCCGCCCCCTTTTGCCGCCACAAAGAACGAAAATCTGTAACAGCCACAATTTTGAAGATTGTAACCAGCCAGTTGTAACGAACCCTTTTCGTCCGTCTGCTCTAGGCTGAGCTAGTTCAGTGGACCGGGTTTCGATGCAACGAATTTATAATGTTGCCCGACGACAAAGTAATAACACAGACGGGTTTTGTGTACGTAGTACCGTTTATTTAATCTTAGACTACGACTTAGCACTAGGAATACAATATGTGTTAGCTTATGTTACCCTGTCGCTCTCGTGCACCACTCCAGACGTTGCACGTTGGCACCCTGATTCACGGGCCCGATCTTGGCGTATGCCTCAACCCGCCTCGGTGAATCCGCACTCAACGGTTCGCCCTTCACTTCTCTGGCACGGAACTGGTAATGGCCGTTCCTTCGACCTTGCACTCACTCTGCGGTTGCACAACGCCGGGTGTCTAGGGATCTGCTTTGTCTCGCTAGCCTTTCACTCGCACTTGGATATTTGATCTCTCGATCTCACTAGGATATACGACCGGGATTGCCCGCGCGGGAAGAGACTGTACCATCGCCGACAGCCCCCATATATAGGGCTCGGCTAACGGTTCTCCCACGTGGTCCGTGTTTCTCCAACGGTCTTTCCTCGTGTTTCCACCAGCTTCGTAACGGAACTGGGCCGGTGGCGTGATTTCATGCCTCTATTTGGGCATGCGCTGACACGCGGCCAGCCAGATCCCACCGTCCCGCTCTCTTCGGCTGACCTGTGTCCCTCCCCGTTACTCACCATGTGATCGGGGCGACTTGGCCGCGCCCGCATATTCGCGGATAATTCCTCTGGCCTTAACCCTGTTAGCACAACCTTACAACCTGTTAGCAACCCAGTTCCTCACACTCTCCTCTTTCTTCCGGAAGCGGAAAACTCCCTTTTCCGCGCCACGGCGGTCACCACACTTTATTTAAAATCCGCCGGTTGGCGCGATCTCGTCATCGTGTACCGGCGCCCTCTGGCGGCCGTCGGCCGTACCGGGCTGGTGCTGTCAGATCGCTAAACACACTCCCGCCAGTGGCGCCAGTGTCATTTTTACTTGATCGGCCGGCTGCCATCAGGGTTGCTTCGATACCATCGATATCTGGCAGGGACGTCTGCGCGACCCATTCGATATTCCCATATGTTGCATTCTTTTTCCGCCTCGTGTATTTCTGAATGGCGGCTCACCTTTTTTTTTACGATGTTTCCGACTGCCGCCGCTCCCCCTCTTCTTTATCATGGGCTACCGCTGGACCCTTGGATGATCGCCCTGGCCTGTGACCTCCGCCCCTCCTCCCCCGGTAAGTACACTCCCTACCAACCAAGCAATACGTCTCTGCTTCTTCTTTCCACGTTTTTAAATTTATTTTTATTTTTACTCCCGGAACACCTCCGTGCGCGCGGCCGTCATCGAGATGCGGTACCGTACTCCCCGCACGCTGACCAGCTTCTTAACGCGACGACCTACCAGACGGATCCGGGCCTGGGCTCCCACGACCGCGTCGGGCAACTCCTCTCGTGGGATCGCCACCCACTCCACTCTGGCCGGTATCGAGGTTTTCCGCTGTAAGGTCGGCCGGTTCTTCTCTGCCTGGGGCTCCGGACGCGACGCGTGTCGCTTCAGAGACGGCCTCTCGGCCGCCACTGGTTTTGGGCTTGGCCACTGCCATGGCCAGCGCTCCCAGGGTTCGCTGACCTTTGTCGACGCCACCCGGTCTCACGCAGCCGTCTCGACCTCCTTGGCCTGCATTGCGCCCGCCGGTTCCATCGCCTTATCGCTCGTCTCATCCCTAGCAGTGGGCTCTGCTGCAACCGCCACCTCGGCCGATGCGGCTGTCTCCGCCGCCGTGACCTCCGTCGACGCCGACGCTGCAATCTCCGCCGCCGTGGCTTCTGTCGCGTTCGTCGTCGCCCCGTCTGACATCGCCGTCTCCGCCGCTGTGGCATCCGACGGCCTCATGACCGCGCTCTCGGGTCCTTGCCACCGCGGCTGCTGCTGCCACTTCTGCCATTTCTGCTGATGCTGCTGCTGCTTCTGCTGCTGCTGCTGCTGCTGCTCCTGCTGCTGCTCCTGCTTCTTCTGCTGCTCCTGCTGGTGCTGTGGTTGCTGCTGCTGCTGTTGTTGTTGCTCCGGCAGCGGCTGCTGAGGCTGCCGTGACGGTCGCTGCTGCCACAACTCCCCGTCGGAGTTCTCGTCCTCGATCTCCTCTTCCCTCTTAGCGTCCTCTGAGGGGGGCTTCTCCCACATGGCCTCCTCTTCTGCCTCCGCCTCGCGCAGTCGTCGACACCACTCCTCCTCTTTGAGCTGAGCCTGGGGAAGCTGTGCCGTCAGACCTGCCGGCGGAGATGGCCCATCCTCACTCCCTCCGTCAGACTCCTCGTCTGTCCCGCTGGCGCTCTCCTCGGACGAGACCACTGCGCGCCTCAATCGCCGCTCCTCCTGCTTGGCCTTAATGTCCGCGCTAACTCCGCTATCTCCTGCCTTAGCTTCCTCATTCGCAGCCCCTCCTCCGCGGCTCCCAACGCCGTTTTGCGCCGCCACGCGGCCAGCCGCGCCTCCTGCTCGACGTCCGTTGGCACCTCCTCCTCCGTCCCGGCCTTATCTGCGCGCCAATCCCTCCGCTCCCGACGCGTGGGTGCTGGCGTCCACTCCCCGATCTCCACGTCATCGGACTCGCTGCCATCGGAGGACACGATCGGAGTGAGTTCCTATCATACTCCGCTGTTCTTTTCCAGCATGGCCTCGGCTTCTTTTCTGAACGCCGCTCACGAACCCTCCCGCGATCAATGAAGCCTCCGCCTCTTCGGCCGGATTCGGATTCATGACCAGCCAACCCGATGAAACCGTTTGCGCCTTCGGTTTGGATCTCGTGGGTCATTTTCCCCACGCAGTGGCTCGGACCCGAAGATCATCCTATTCCTCGCCCGGCAGACCACGCATGGGCGGCGCCCGCTTTGCCATACCCGACGCTCCTGGTTCTCTCGGATGTCCTTGTTGGAGCCGTGAGCCTGGCCTCACCACGACCGCTGACTCTCCTCAGTACTTGGGTCGATGTTGGATATCTGGATCATTCAGGTTTCTGTATTCACACCTTTTTTATTTTTCTTCCGTTCCTTCATTCATCACTCTCCTATTTTTGCAGCATTTTCCACCATCTCTTGTTACTTGTCCTTCGATTGCGGTGTTAAATCTCTTACGTGGGCCGTCCGGGTTTCCTCCTCCCCTTCCTTTCTGAGCTTGCATATTACCAGAGAAATTAAATCCACCACCTGGTATGGGCCCGCATACTTTGTATTTTTCCTTTTGTTTTAATAACAGCCGGTGATTTTTTAAAACAAACCGTACGCAAATTCTCTTAAAATAACTATAAATCTTAAATCTATCCTTAACTGCGAGTGCATGCCTTTTAATTTTTTTAATAAACATATTTATTTATTTTTGCGCGTCGGTTAGTCGTGTGTTTGTTGTTGTTTGCTTTCTATAAGTACGCTTATAATACAATTAGCCCGCTCTCTTTTCGCAGCTTTTCGTTCTATCACTCTCTCCCTATCACCTATACTAACTGTTCTTCATCTCTCGCTCACAAAACGTTTGTGCAGTAGCGCTCTCTCTCTAATTAGCTGCTTCTGCAACTGTTCTCCCCTCTCTCAGTTTTTACCGTGGTCTGATATCTATTTATTTTTAATTTTATTTTGTATAATTATTAGATTTTATCTAATAATTGTAATAGATTTCTCAATTGTCTCTTTTTTTATACCCGTACTCAAAATGAGTTAAGGGGTATACTGTATTTGTGCTAAAAGTGGATGTGTGTAACGCAGAGAAGGAAAATTTTCCGACCCCATAAAGTATATATATTATTGATCAGTATCAATAGCCGAGTCGATAGAGCCATGTCTGTCTGCCCGTCCGTCTGTCCGTCTGTCTGTCTTGATGAGACTATAAGAGCTAGAGCAACCAAATTTTGTTTCGAGACTCATGTGATATCACACTGCTACAAGTGTATTTCGAAAATTCGCCCCACCCCCTTCCGCCTTCACAAAGGACGAAAATCTGTGGCATCCACAATTTTAAGCATACGATAAAACTAAAAACGCAGTATCGTGAAGAATGACCATATCTACCAGATTGCCAAATCTGGTACAGATCGGATCATTATTATGGCCAGAATGAAGAAATTAATTTTCAGTTGCTTCCCCACCTCCTCTAATGCTGCTGACGATATTCATTCTCTGTCTCGCTCGCACACACTCTGCCCTGTGCAATGCGCGAGCAACCCCTAGCGGAGAAGATGTAGAATCTAAATGGTAGATGTAGAATATTTGTTCTAGATGTATAATCTTCATTTAAGATATAGATGTAGTTAACAGATGTAGCAAAAAATTTAAAATGAAAAATTTCAAATTTTTTTAGATTTCAATCATAACCTTACAAATTTATATACTGACTGAGTACGGGTATAAAAGTAGAGTCGCGACTAGAAGCGACTCACGTTCCTTCTCGTTTATTTATTTATTTCAATTAATTAACAATTATCTGCTAACTATGAACAATAATAGAAATATACATAGTAAAAGTAAATTATAATATAGGCAGAAAAGAAAAGTTTTACAAATTTGCTAGGTCTAGGTGATGGTAAAGGTTACGTACAATCATATCAAGGGATATTTCGGGGGATATGGTAATATAGTAGGAATTGTAATTATTACAAAGAACACGGAAAGGTTCATGCTGGGCGAAGTTGGACCTGCAGAGGGGTAAACGGATAGACCGGAAAGTCCGGGTTGGTCTGGAAGGAACTGTAAAATCGATCTGTCCCAACAGAGTCCACAATACCGAGAATGAGCTTGTGAATGAATAAGACTCTATTGCAAATTCTGCGATGGTGTAAGGAGGGTAGGTCGATTAATTTTAGTCTAGATCGGTATGGAGGTAACCGTCTGTTTAAAAACAGTAGGTTAGACGAACACCACTTGTTTAATTCGTCAAGGTCAAGTTAAAGGCGAGTGTGCAAGTACCACTCGGAATACGAAAAACAAATTTTGACGTCATCAGCATACATTAATGTAACTGAGTGCAAAATAACTCGAGGTAGGTCATTCACAAACAGATTGAACAGCAGCGGACCTAAATGACTTCCTTGAGGAACACCTGATGTAACATTAACGACATTCGACAACACATTAGTAAACAAAACACGTTGTTTGCGATTAGACAGATATGGCGAGATCCAGTTTAGGAGACTAGTGGGGAAACCAATTAAAGAAAGCTTGTGAATTAGCAGAGAATAGTTAACGGAGTCAAAGGACTTGCTAAAATCCGTAAAAATTACGTCAGTTTGCAGTGAGCTCTGGAATCCTCGGTTAATTGCGGCAGAGAACTCGAGAAGGTTTGTCGACGTTGATCGATGTTTAAAAAAACCGTGTTGCGAAGGAGATATCAGACTACTACATAGGTGTTGTAGTTGGCTGGTAACAAGGAACTCAAGCAGCTTCGGAATGGCAGAAAGCTTTGCAATACCTTGGTAGTTCTCAATGTGAGATCTTGAACCCTTTTTGTGAAGCGGAATGATGTAGGATTCATTCCAAATCACTGGCAGACGAGACCGTTCCAGTGATAGGTTGAATCGATATGTCAAGGGTTTGCAAAAGGACTTCGCACAGTGTTTAAAACACAACTTGGCACCTTGTCTGGACCCGCAGACAATGATATGTCAATATGTGACAAACCATCTAGAACATCACTTTCCTCAAAGAAAGGTAGAACGAGAAGGAACGTGTGAGTCGCTTCTGGACGCGACTCTACTTTTATACCCGTACTCAGTCAGTATATAAATTTATGAGCTTATGATTGAAATTTAAAAAAAAATTTTAAATTTTACATTTTAAATTTTTTTGCTACATTTGTTAACTACATCTACATGTAAAATGTAGATAATACATCTAGAACAAATATTCTACATCTGCCATTTAGATTCTACATCTCCTCCGCTAGGGGTTGCTCGCGCATTGCACAGGGCAGAGTGTGTGCGAGCGAGACAGAGAATGAATAGCGTAAGCAGCGCCAGAGGAGGTGGGGGAAGCAACTGAAAATTAATTTCTTTATTCTGACTATAATAATGATCCGATCTGGTTCAGATTCGGCAATCTGATAGATATGGTCATTCTCTACGATACTGCGTTTTTAGTTTTTTCGTATCTTCAAAATTGTGGATGCCACAGATTTTCGTCCTTTGTGAAGGCGGAAGGGGGCGGGGCGAAATTTTGAAATACACTTGTAACAGTGTGATATCACATGAGTCTGGAAAAAAAATTTCGTTGCTCTAGCTTCTATAGTCTCTGAGAACGAGGCGCTCATCAAGACGGACAGACGGACAGACGGACAGACGGACAGACGGACAGACGGACAGACGGACAGACAGACAGACAGACAGAGACTCGGCTATTGATGCTGATCAAGAATATATATACTTTATGGGGTCGGAAAATTTTCCTTCTCTGTGTTACACACATCGACTTTTACCACAAATACAGTATACCCCTTAACTCTTTTTGAGTACGGGTATAAAAATGCTGTTGGCATGAGGTAAATGGTAGGGATACGGAGTGATTGCGTGGTAGATATGTGACGAGTACGTTGATTAGAAGAAGGTGGCAAATAAATTTGCAATATCAGCAGCAGAGGAATCTGATTTGTTCTGATAATGAAGGGATGGAGGAAATGCATTGGACTTACGTTTAGAATTTACGAACGAATAGAATTTTTTTGGATCACTACGAAAATTTTGTCTACATCGGGAAAGGTGTTGATTATAACAAAGACTATTAACAGTAAGGAATTGAGAACGAGCGGAGGAATATTTGGCAAAGACAGACATAGATCCAGTATTCTGATATTTTTTATAGAGCCTAGTTTTCCTATTCTTTAAATAAGACAAATTCTTGGAGAGCAAGGGAGGTTTTGACGAAACAGATTTACAGGCAATTACAGGAACATATATATCAAGGGCGTCGTTAATAGTGTCATAGAACGAATTTACTGTTTCTTCAATGTTCGGTAACACATGGAGAAACGTCCAGTCAACGTGCGAGAGGTGGAGACTTAGCTCAAAAATATTTGTTTTCCGAAAACATGCCATGGGATTAGTGGCGCAACTGGATCGGACACACTCGAGGGATATAGCTAAAGTTGGATGGTAGGGGTCTTCATGAAATGATACTGGACTTACTTTGGAGATCGTAACAAGAGCAGCATCACAAACAAACGTAAGGTCTAGGAGTCTGTCCCTACTATTGGAATTAATGGAATTAATTTGGACAAGGGAGTAAGCCCATCTATAAAATCATTGTGGTAATTTGGTAGCAAAAGGTTAGACTCGTCACTAGGCAGCCAGGAAAGAAGTTAAAATCACCCATGAAAATAATTTGATCGTTGCAACATAAAGTAGATGTAATAGTCTGAATTGCAGAAAGGTGATAGAGTAAACCTCAGCATCTGACTTGGGAGGAATTCTTACATTCCAAGTCAAATAGATCAATACCGATCCAACACGAACTTTGACTGCAATGAATTCAATGTTATAGATATTGTTGAGTGGGACCAACTCAGATGAGAAATCCGTTTTAACAGCAATCAGAACCCCACCATCAAAAGATGGACGGTCCAATCTATAAGTGCTAAACTTTGGAACGAAAATTTCATGATCATAGACGGAAAAATTAAGCGAGGTTTCAGTTAAAGCGATAGCGTCAAAGTCAAAAGAGGCACTATTCGTATGTATTTGACACAATTTCCCTAACAGACTGTGAACGTTCTGGTAATGAATGTTAAAAAGGTTATTTAGTTTTTTAACTACCAGGCCCAGTAATATTGGGACTCTGGATAGAGTCTTTATGTAGAAACTCATGCATAATTGTATGCTCAGGCCAAATAGACGGATCAAGTGATCTAGATAGTAAGACGATAGGAGGAAATATTGCGTTTATGTCTAATAATGAATTTGGTCACAATTATATATATACAGCAAAGATATTGTTTAATATCCTCTATTGTAGCCTCCGGTATAAGACGGGAGATGAAGATAGTTTTACGTGGTACCACTGCTCTTAGTTGAAGTCCCGAGCGAGAGAGTGAAGATGGAGCCACTCCCAAAAGAGATCTCGTAGCAGGAAAAATGGCAGCGTCGATGGAAACGGAAGGAACAGGAACAGTGGGGACATCATCAGCAGCAAGCACGTCCACACTGTGAGCACTCACAGCGGTGCCGACTGTGATGGATGTAGCAACGGCTTCATTGTTATTCGGTGTAAGAAACACCGGAGCGACTGATGGCGGATTGACTAACGGCGAGGCATGACCGCTCGGAGTAGCGAAGAATTCCGATGTATGTAGATGAGAAGCAGGCGTTTTCCGTCTAGGAGATTCACTCAAGAGTTTGAGGCCAAGGAATTGTGTGTGTTTCAGGGTCAGGAACTTGTCAAACATGACCAAGTCAGACCCATGCGTTTTGAGATGAGATCTTGTAGACGTACATAATTACCACCACCAGCACACTTTATTTGGGCAACATTGTCGATGCCACCGAATTCGCATTTCTTTGCACTACAGACAACAGCCATTTTTAACGGCAGTTGAACCACTGTACTCGAAGAAAAACGCAAAGTGAGAGCGCAAGCGATGTAAGAGAGTAGGCAGCAGAGCGAGCGCCGATCATAAGCAGCGGCAGACGATTCAGCGAGGTGACGACAACAAACGGTTAAGCTCACGAAAGCAGAGACACGCTGCAGAGCGTGTGTAGGTAGGCGATGCAACAGGCGCACGAGCGATGAGCACAGAGAGCGGTGATCCAAAGTGGAACGGATAAAACCACTAACAAATCGCTTGAGCAAGATTGTTTAACGTTCGGAATGTTTAATTTATTTTGTCACAATTTTTAGTAAGTGAAACACATGAACCCGGCACAATTAGTGATTAGCTATGATGGGTTTAATTATGTACACGATTATTAGCAATTAATAATGAGCTATTATCGCAAAAAGGCAGAAAAGGCAGGAGCGATGTGAAAGTACGACCGGCTAAAGCAACTGACGACAGTGTGCCATTAACTTTTTAATAATAAAATAAGATGATTACTTATAATTGTAACGATTCAGGCACGATGGAAAGTTTAAGGCCAAGAAAAAAAAAAGTCCCCCATAAATCTTCCAAATCAGAATCAGACCAGCGCACAATGGTCCCAAATCCGATTTTTTATGCATTAAGTTGATGATGAAATAATTGATTTTATGTTTGGTAAAATGAAAAATAACAGCGTAAAACATATTCCAGTTGTACAAATTTTAGTAGTCATGAAAAAAATAAATGTCAGCAATGCAATCAAAAAACAGGAAAAACTAATATTTGAATTTAAAAAATTTTGTTATTAAAATGTAACCTTTAGTTTATAAAATTTAAGCTGGCTACTTTAAAATGAAATTTAATTGAATAGATTATTTTCCACATAGAGTTCTAGTTGATTTATAGATCTGAAAAGATATGAATTTTTAAAAACAAAAAGCTTTGCTTAAAGCTCTGTCCTGTAAGTAAATAATTTTGTACTCCCAAAAAATCTCTATCACAAAGTTTATAATTAAATTATCTTTAAGAAATTAAAATTTTCGAATATCATGCAAAGTCGTGAAAACTATACGGTGCCCACTGGGTCGAACATGGGCGGAGGGAGTAGGCGTGGTTCGATTCGTCCAAAATTTGTTGTATATAATATTAATCCTAATACTACCAAATGTGCAAAGATTAAATTCTGTATCTAAATTTTAAGACTTTATGCCAAAAAAATCGAATTTGGGACCATTGTCCAGCGCTCCATCTCCACACTCCTCTCCACGATCTACTTCCCATCCAAAAAACTAACTTCATCACTTTTAGTCACCTATCAGATTGCTAGAGGCTTGCGTGGTAAGCTCAGCACTTTTTTTTTAGAGTCCCGCATTCTCGTCCTACGTTATTGTGTTTACCGGACATTTTCGGTACACAATCTTAAGAAACGACCGCTCGTCTCGACGTGGAGGTGGGGTCCTCATTGCAGTGGACTCAAACTTTACGTCGGAACATTTCATAGTCCAGCTTCAAAAAGACCTGGAATTCCTATGCGTAAAACTGATTCTCCCAGCCTTTTTTCATTACTTGCTCGTATATTCCACCTTCCTCGGATATTTTAATATACGGGCATCACCTTTCCGCTTTAACAACTGTTTCTTCCTCGCTATCAGATAAAGACCATATGAAAGTTTTCGGGGATTTCAATTTGCCAGGTACTTTTTGGTCTTCGGTTAACTAGTCCAATAACCTTGTGCCCATGTCACGACATGACTTATCGACGGCTTGTTGGACCTATCCCTATCTCAAGTTAACCATGTGAAAAGTTCCTTGGGTCGATTGCTTGATCTGTGCTTTGTCTCAGATCCGACCATAAGTTTGCTGACCCGAGCCCATCCGCTCACTATACCTGAAGACTCCATCCTACTTTCGAAGTGTCGGTCGATATTGGGCCTACTGTATTGAATCTAACTGGTAGGCTATCTAAACGTGTCCGTTGCTTTCGTAAAGCCGAGTTTACGAAGCTTAATAACCTCATTAGGGATTTTGATTGGTCCACTCTGTACTTGTGCACTGACGTTATGAATGGCACAAACATATTTTACAATGTACTCGACACACTCTTGCATTCTTGTGTCCCACTTTCTTGTCCGGTTAGATCTGGGAAGCCTCCTTGGTTTACCAAAGAGTTATCCAGTCTAAACAACTTAAAATCAAGACTATATAAAAAATTTCAAGAAGTTGGTTCTCCGACTTCTGTCTCTCGCTATGTAGTAGCTCGGTCAAATTTCTCCGTTCTTAATGCTCAATGCTACAAAAATTACCTATCTCGATGCAGGATACGCTTTTCACAGGACCCTAAACAGTTTAACAGCTTCGTAAATAGTAAGCGTAGAACGTCCGCACATCCATCCTCGCTATCATTTCTAAAAATGACGACAAACAATGATCAGGCAATTGCCGATCTTTTTGCCCAATTTTTCCAAACAAGAAAGCTACTCTGGTTATCCAGTCTAAACAACTTAAAATCAAGAATATATAAAAAATTTCAAGAAGTTGGTTCTCCGATTTCTGTCTCTCGCTATGTAGTAGCTCGGTCAAATTTCTCCGTTCTTAATGCTCAATGCTACAAAAATTACCTATCTCGATGCAGGATACGCTTTTCACAAGACCCTAAACAGTTTTACAGCTTCGTAAATAGTAAGCGTAGAACGTCCGCACATCCATCCTCGCTATCATTTCTAAAAATGACGGCAAACAATGATCAGGAAATCGCCGATCTTTTTGCCCAGTTTTTCCAAACAACCTATTCCCATGACAGCTACTCTGGTCAGCCGTATCCATACAGTTTACCAAGGTCGAATGGCATTATCAGCCCATTGTTAAATAAGAGTTCACTGCTTCATGATCTTCGACTAGTTAAGCCGGTGTTTTCACCAGGTCCTGACGGAGTTCCCGGCTGTGTACTCAGGTTCTGTGCCGACGCTCTGTGTGGACCCCTTCTAAAACTGTTCACCCTATCCATTAATTCTTCATGCTTCCCCCGACCTGGAAGGAATCTTTTATTATTCCTCTCCATAAGAAAGGTAGCAAGTCTGATGCTAGTAATTATGGAGGTATATCTAAGTTATCCGCTATTCCTAAAATGTTTGAAGAAATTTTAACTCCGCACTTGCAACATCTCTGCAAATCACTTATATCTCCATCTCTGCATGGATTTATAAGGCAACGATCAACAACCACAAATTTATTAGAGTTTACCTCTTTTATCATTAAAGGCTTCCAAGATAACTTTCAGACGGATGTTATCTACACTGATTTCAGTAAAGCATTTGACTCTGTAAATCCCTCCCTTCTAATACAAAAACTTGACCTTTTAAAATCGCAGTCCCTCCTCCCGCCCAACCGACCGGGGGCGCTGCCGCATGACGCGCGACGCGTGTTACCGAACCGATCGCGAACATGCAGGAAAGATAGAGGTTAGACTAATATTCGAGGAAAATTAGAGCTAAACACAACTCAAGAGCTAAACATGCAAAGATAGCTACGAAATAGCACTAATTACGGGAAAGGTATGTTAATATTAGTGATTTAAGAAGAGGAAGGGAGTTAGTGGTGGATATTATAAGGTAGAGAGAATTATAGTCCGAGCGTAAGACCCTAAACGGTTCATGCAAGGAATAATCTGAACAAGGAATAAAGTTTCTAGTAGATATAATAGGAATCGTAAAGCTTATGCGACTCAACAAGTCAGGGCTATCTACGTCACCCTTGATCAGGTTGTGCATAAAAATCACACCAAGCATTTTTCTACGACTAACTAAGGTTGGAAGATTTATTAAAAGCAGTCTACGAGGGTAAGATGACAGTCTCACACCAAGCATTTTTCTCCAACTAAGTAAGGTTGGAAGATTTATTAAAAGCAGTCTACGAGGGTAAGATGGCAGTCTCACACCTGCATCCCAGTTGAGGCCACGCAGAGCAAAAAGTAAAAAGTTTTTCTGGACTGATTCTATACGGTCCTGGTGTACTTTGTACTGGGGGCACCATACACAAGAGCCGCACTCTAAAATCCGACGAACAAGCGAGATATAGAGAGTCTTCGTTATGTAGAGATCGTCAAACTCCTTTGACCACCTTTTTATAAAACCAAGCACGCCCATGGCCTTATTTACCATGGTGGAAATGTGTTCAGAAAACTTTAACTTGGGGTCTAGTTTAAGACCAAGATCATCAACCAATGTAATTCTCTCAAGAGAACCACCACAGAGGGTGTAAGGAGCCAACATGGGGCTGGATCGATGAAATGTCATAACTTTGCATTTCGAGGCATTTAGGTGTAACATATTTGCACAACACCATGACTGAAAGTTATTGAGATCGGATTGCAAGCGAGAGTGGAATGAAATGTCCTTGTACTGGACACAGAGTTTAACATCATCCGCATAGATGAGTACTCGAGAATTTGTTAATACTGAAAGCAAGTCATTAATAAAGAGTGTGAAAAATAGGGGGCCTAGATGGCTGCCCTGTGGTACTCCAGAAGTAACCTTAACAGGTGAAGAGAAGGAGTTTTTGAAGAGGACTCTTTGAGACCTAGAACGAAGATAGCTAGAAATCCATCTCAAAAGATTAGGTGGAAACCCTAAAAGGTCAAGTTTTTGTGCTAGAAGGGAGGGGTTTACAGAGTCGAAATCAGTGTAGATAACATCCGTCTGAAAGTTACCTTGGAAGCCTTTAATGATAAAATAAGCTCTAATAAATTTGTGGTTGTTGACTGTCGCTTTATAAATCCATGCTGAGATGGAGATATAAGTGATTTGCAGAGATGTTGCAAGTGCGGAGTTAAAATTTTTTCAAACATTTTAGGAATAGCGGATAACTTAGATATATCTCTATAATTATTAGCATCAGACTTGCTACCTTTCTTATGGAGAGGAATAATAAAAGATTCCTTCCAGATCGGGGGGAAGCATGAAGAATTCATGGATAGGGTGAACAGTTTAAGCAGGGGTCCACACAGAGCGTCGGCACAGTACCTGAGTACACAGCCGGGAACTCCGTCAGGACCTGGTGAAAACACCGGCTTAAATAGTCGAAGATCATGAAGCAGTGAACTCTTATTTAACAATGGGCTAATAATGCCATTCGACCTTGGTAAACTGTATGGATACGGCTGACCAGAGTAGCTGTCATGGGAATAGGTTGTTTGGAAAAACTGGGCAAAAAGATCGGCGATTGCCTGATCATTGTTTGCCGTCATATTTAGAAATGATAGCGAGGATGGATGTGCGGACGTTCTACGCTTAATATTTACGAAGCATGTAAAACTGTTTAGGGTCCAGTGAAAAGCGTATCCTGCATTGAGATAGGTAATTTTTATAGCATTGAGCATTAAGAACGGAGAAATTTTACAGAGCTAATACATAGCGAGAGAGAGAAGTCGGAGAAACAACTTCTTGAAATTTTTTATATAGTCTTGATTTTAAGTTTTTTAGACTGGATAACTCTTTGGTAAACCAAAGAGGCTTCCCAGATCTAACCGGACAAGAAAGTGGGACACAAGAATCAAAAAGTGTGTCGAGTACATTTTAAAATATGTTTGTGCCTTTCATAACGTCAGTGCACAAGTACAGAGCGGACCAATCAAAATCCCTAATGAGGTTATTAAGCTTTGTAAACTCGGCTTTACGAAAGCAACGGACACGTTCAGACCGCCTACCCGTTCGATCCAAAACAGTCGGCCCAATATCGACAGACACTTCAAATGTAGGATGGTAGGAGTCTTTAGGTATAGTGAGCGGAAGGGCTCGGGTTAGCAACGCTATGGTCGGATCTGAGACAAAGCACAGATCAAGCAATCGACCCAAGAAATTTTTCACATGGTTGACTTGAGACAGGGATAGGTCCAACAAGCCGTCGATAAAGTCATGTCGTGACATGGGCACAAGGTTATTAGACTCGTTAACCGAAGACCAAACAGTACCTGGCAAATTGAAATCGCCAAGACCTATCATATGGTCTTTATCTGATAGCGAGGAAGAAACAGTTTTTAAAGCGGACAAGTGATGCTGGTATATTAAGATATCCGAGGAAGGTGGAATATACGAGCAAGTAATGAAAATGGTAAAGCCTGGGAGAATCAGTTTTACGCACAGGAATTCCAGGTCTTGTTGAGCCTGGACTATGAAATGTTCCGACGTAAAGATTGAGTCCACTGCAATGAGGACCCCTCCACAACGTCGAGACGAACGGTCATTTCTAAAGATTGGGTACCGACCTGCCAAAACTTCGGAACTAAGGATGTCCGGCTTTAGCCAGGTCTCGGTAAACACAATAACGTGGGACGAGAATGCGAGAAAAAGAGTGCTGGGCTTACTACGCAAGCCTCTAGCATTCTGGTAGGTAACTAAAAGAGAGGAAGTTAGTTTTTTGGATGGGTAGAAGTAGAAGTAGAGCGGGAAGATGAGGGTGGAGATAGAGATGGCGCACTGGTCTGAATACTTGGAAGAGTTATGGGGGGCCTATTCTGCCTATTTTCCGCTTTGGTGGGACTCCCACCAGCGGTTTTGAAACCACAGGTCTGGGGCCTGTGATGGAATTATCCGGTGGTCCGGGACGTCTATAACCTGGTGGGGGCGAGACTGATGGGATAGTTATTGAGTTGGGTTCGGACTCGACAGACACGGACGCTACAGACATATCTACCTGCATACTCTATGAAGTGATGCATTCGGGTCCTGAATCTGCTTCACCAGCAGCGATCGTTGCCCTTGGAGTGACAAACGTGATCAACTGCTGAACTCACGGAGTAGTCGTAATAAGTTTTTCGGATTCCGGAGGCAGTCGGCACTTGCAAGTCCCGCGGAGTGGACTTCTTGCGCCTCGGAGACTCAGCCAGCAGCTGCAAACTGCTGAACTGAGTGTCCATGGCCAAGAGCCGATCGTATTGCTTTTTAAAGCCCACGATCAGCTCTTTGAAGCCACTCCGCGCCTGCCTCATGAACGATCGCATGTCGTTTTCCACAGCACGGCATTCCTCACAACGATAGTGCAGGCCATTGTTTTGGGAAATGGCATCTCCTACACGGCCCGTGATCCCTACACATTTTGCGTGCACTACGCTTTCGCAAAGCCAGCAAGGGATATTGGGCTGGTCATAGGTAATCTGCTTCTTGCAGGTTTTTTTGGCACAGACAACAGAAAAATCCATGTTGATGTCTTTTAATTTTTTTATCGAGAAAAAAAGTTTAAAACAAATAGTAATCAGACCAATGTGCACAGTAAATGCTTAAAGCTATGCTTAAAGCAAAAACGGAAAAAACTGAGATGAGAGAGGAGGGTTGCAGCAACAGCTTATAACTGAGAGCGCTACGAAACAGAAAGAGCGAGAGAGAAAGAACAGTTATTGGGATTTAGGTGATATAAAGAGAGTGATAGAAGGTAATAACTACGACAAAGAGCGGCTAAATGTAATGAGAAGGCGTACTTACGAAAATCAACAACACAAACACACGATTAACCGACGCACAAAAATAAATTAAATAGGTTGTGTTTTTACACAATTATAAGGCATGCACCCGCGGTTAAAGATTGAATTTAAATAAAAGATAGTCAGGGAGTTAATTTGAAATTAATTTGAAAATAAAACACCGGCTGTTTAAGCAAAATAAAAGGAAAATGCGGAGCGCAAAAAAAAACACGTCTGGTCACTACGAAAGATGTTCTCGCTTGTTCGTCCGATTTTAGAGTACGGCTCTTGTGTATAGTGCCCCCAGTACAAAGTACACCAGGACCGTATAAAATCAGTCCAGAAAAAATGTTGGCCACAACGGAATTTTGTTTACATTTTGTATGGGAAAAATGAATCTTTGAAATTCAATTAAAAAGAAATATGTAAAAAAATTGTGTATTAGCTGGAGAACCCCAAAATGCTGCAGGTTTGCAAAACTGGAATTTAATACACGGACCAATTTTTGTTGTACCAAAGACTTCATTGGCAAAGTCATCTGCAATTAGGTCTTCAACAATATTGTGCAGAGAATGTGCAAAAATGCGAAAACAACGACATTGCTTGAGCATGAGTCAGCATATTGATGCTCGAGAATGTTTCGAGCCTTAGCACAGACGCTGTTTTCTTTATTTGTTACATTCTGGCTTTTAAAACACAGATCGCTGGCCAAAGCATTGACAAAGCCGAGTAGCAGTTCAGAGGCGAAGAATTGAATTACCAGTGCCAGTGCGCCAGTACCATGAAGATTGAAACGAAATTTAAAAGGTAATTTGTTTCTGATCGCATATCTTGGTAATTGTAGAGTCTTTGTTTTAACTTAAATTAGTTTAATAGTTTTAAATCCAAATCGGCGACCGGGCAAATGACCCTTCGCTCTTGGAATTACATACCAAGTAAACTTGGTAAACTTGGTTGGTGATATATAAATGGGGTACATTTACATCTTTGGATAATTATATGTATTAGTAGCTTAGCTTGTTAATATTAGATGCCGCTATAAAGTTAATGTCTGAAAATAAAACCAAAACATACAAACAAATTTTTTAAAAATCCCAAACTTGAAAAAAAATTAAAAATGGTCGAATTCTTTAACTTTGAGTCACTTTATGTGGTACAATTTTAAATTTTACGTTATATTTTTTTAATTTGAGCTTTAGATTCTGATTAAAAATTGAGAACGGGCCCAAGACGTTAGTCACGTCATAAGTTTTAAATGTCCAAACCAAAAAAAAAAAAAAAATTTCTAAAGATTATTAATTTTGCATTTGAAAGCTTTATACATATATCTCAGACGGTACGCTGAAACAAAATTTTCGCTTTTCAGAATGACAAAGTTAATTAAAACCAGATGTAAGATACTTAAGCTATCTGAAAAAATCGTAAAACAAATAAAATTGGTTTAAGTCTTTAAAAAAAGTTCTGCCCTAGAAAAAACGATAAGGAACGTTTAAGTCGCTTTTGGACGCGACTCTACTTTTATACCCGTACTTAGTCAGTATAAAAATTTGTGAGCTTATGATTGAAATTTAAAAAGAAATTTTAAATATTTTACATTTTACATATTTTTGGTACATCTGTTAAGTACATCTACATCTAAAATGTAGGTTCTAAAATGTATATTCCACATTTACCATTTAGATGCACAGGGCAGAGTGTGTGCGAGCGAGAAATAGAATAAGTAGCATCAGCAGTGCAGAGAGGAGGTGGGGGAAGCAACTGAAAATTAATATCTTCATTCTGGCTATATTAATGATCCGATTTGTACCAGATTTGGCAATCTGGTAGATATTGTCATTTTCTACGACACTGAGTTTTAAGTTTTATCGTATCTTCAAAATTGTGGATGCCACAGATTTTCGTCTTTTGTGAAGGCGAAAGGGGGCGTGGCAAAATTTTTTAACAAACTTGATTCAGTGTGATAACACATGGAAACACAATTTGTTTAATCTAGCTTTTATAGTCTCTGAGAACTAGGCGTCAAACAAGACGGACGGACAGACAGACATGGCTCTATCGACTCGGCTATTGATGCTGAATATATATACTTTATGGGGTCGGAAACGTTTCCTTCTCTGCGTTACACACATCCACTTTGACCACAAATACACTATAATATTTTTAGAGGTGTACTCTAGAACTCTATCGTTAAGTTTTGTAGATTTTTTGTAGTTTACTCTAATGTGTTTTGTGTAAATTAGCTGGGATAAATAGTTATTTTAATTGTATTATAAATATTATAGTTCGTGTTGGAAAAGGCTAAAAGATAAGTAAATAAATAAATAAACGATAACATACTCAAGTCAACTGCATGTTTACTTACAGTCATTGAGTGGCAAACGGCCTTCGCATGAGAATCAAGTAAATGCTTGTGTACACCACGCAAGTGCTGACTTGATATGCTGCCATTTCTATTCAAAATGCATATTCGTTTTTCGTGTGGATCTTTTAATGATTGCGTTGATGAGATTTTTCTTATATATCTTTTTTCTTTGCAATCACGTGGAAACGATAAAGAACTCATTTTGTAACTGTTTGTGAACGTTAAGCATAAACATTGGAAAAAACGTATTTTTGAGATTAAATTGAAGTAACAGTCACCCCGATTTAAAATGCTTTAAAAAATTGAAATCACCACCGCCGTTCTATCTTCATTCAATAAATAAAAAAGAGATTGCGTACCCAAGTACAAAAGCGTCCAACGGTCTCAAACGTATTCGCCAGATCCGAAATATCTTGACGTTGACCATGAGAAGAAAAACAAATGAGAACGCTTCAGTCGACATTTCGACTGTAAGACACCCAGTATGTACTTGGATTTTGAGCATATAATATGTATGTTATACTTAAACAAATAAAATGGGTAAAATATTTAATCAGAGAAGAAAAGTC
This sequence comes from Drosophila subsilvestris, assembly GCA_035043285.1. Lineage (NCBI taxonomy): Eukaryota > Metazoa > Arthropoda > Insecta > Diptera > Drosophilidae > Drosophila > Drosophila subsilvestris. The sequence continues at coordinate 12,180 of JAWNNB010002036.1, read as the reverse complement.
CTAAGTGTAAAAGATTTCAGACTTGTGGCGTTTAAAATTGTCGGAACCCAACAGCTTTTGGTGGATTGGTTTAGTTTTCTTTATATATTTGGATGTACAGATAACATGAGTTAAAACTATTATGTAAATATAATATATATATATCGAATCGGTATAAGTATCTATATTATTGAAACCTATGCTACTGGGTTATCTCGATCTTCCTGGAAGGTTTGATGCACAGAAAAGTTTAAACCTAACATTATTTTTGGGAGTTAAAACATATACAATACATACATACATGTATGTATATGTATGTATGGTAGCTTGAATCTGATTAAAAACGCTGCCATTATGCTGTAACATACATTTGTATAAATACAATATACCCTTACATTCTTCAAGTGCCGGGTATACTAAGTATACTCTCAATACGATTATATATATTTTTGGATGTACAAACAAACATATGCATATGTGTGTATGTGAAAGCCATTTCGAATCGAATGGGGGAAAATGGTTCAGTTTGGAAGGTAAAGGAACAGGTTCAGTTTATTGTATTTAAAAGGCAAAAAGAATAATACACATGAACATACATATGTACATTACAATTTGTACATATGTATGTACATATGTTTTTTTAAGTTAATTTTCATTTCATTTTTATAGTTGTTTGTCTGATTGCATGTACATTAGGCTGGGCCAAAATTTGACCAACATTTTTTGTTTGTTTTTTTTTATGCTGACACCCCTTATTCTCTTCTTTTTTATTAAATAAAATTATACAATTTTTTTTTAATTTAATTTTTAGTGTAATGTTTAGATGTTGCTACTACGAAGAGGAAATTACGTTTTTTTTGTTTAAATATACATTTAAAAAGAAGTGAATTAGTCGGTTTTTTCAAAATATATTGAAACTAAGAAACTAGTATTTTTATTTTTTGTTTTTTTTTTAGTTGCGGTCATTAAAGTAACGATTGCACATTGGTCCAGAAAGCCAAAATTTTGGCATAAATTCGAAAAATGAAATTAGAGACTAGTTAAATCTAGTGATATATATAAAAACTGATCCGACCACGCCCACAGAGACTTATCGATAGCCAAATCGGGCTGCCACAGCTGTTCGGAGCAATTCACTTTTTTGTTTTTGCCCTGACCAATTTTGCAGATGCAATTTGGAGGTTGGTTTAAACAAAAATTATTTAAAAAAAGGGCACAAGCTCAATTTCCCAGTTAATAGTGTCAAATTCATGTCAATGCATCAATAAGTCATCTATTTTTTCCTTTTGCAATTAAGATTTGTTTAGTTGTATAAAAAGACGTTTACTTTTCATTTCGGCGAGGAATTTTTTGCCGTTTTCAAAACGTAAAAGTCATGCATTTCACGTGTGCCGGAGCGCCTAACTTTTCGTTTTGAAAAGTAAATCACATATTTTTGGTGAAAGTGAAAACCGGAGCCTGCCTGATTGACGTGATTATTTGATATTCATATATGTATATATATGGTAAGTTTAGATAATAGTCACTCAAAATGCATTTCCTTAAATTTTTCATATTTCATCGCATTTTTGCTGGCTCCTTTAATTTAATTGTCAAAGATAGTTATTTTCACTTCTTGCATCGTTTTATTCCGTTCTTGGGACAAAAATACGTATTCAGTTTGTAAAATACCAAGCTTGAATTAATGCGAGCATTTTTATTGTAATCAATCCAAATATTGAGCACCGTTTCATAAAAAAGTTCAACCTAACCTACAAGATGAAAATAGCCGTAAAAGTATAACGGTCGCAAAGGGTCGCAAAAAATGTAATAGACATTAGTAAATATAAACTTTCTACTTTAATTTGATATACATATTTGATTTTTCTGCTAACTTCCGCGGTATTAGTTATTAGCCACAAAAGACGGGCAAGTTTGTTAAGTTTTGTCTAATTTTGGCAAGCCCAAATAATACGCATACAAAAACAAACTAACATATATGAAAAAAATCTTTTTTTACATTAACATTCCACATACCCCGGTTTTTAGGTTCCATATTTTACATTCACCTTTTCTTAAAATGTACAAAACTTACAAGCTCACAAAGTCAAGAAAGAGATTCCCGCTTTTCGTATACCAATCGAAAATCGGACTTTGATGGGCTGCAAAAATTTCAGTGCAGCATTAAAATCAAAAACTATGTATCTATTTTTTCTAGCCAAGGTATGCACTATGAAAATGTATCATCAAATTAATTTGTTCTAATTTGTTAGAATTGTTAATTTGTTAATTCGTTTCTAAGAAGTTTTCGAATTTGTGCCAAAATATTGGCTGTCTGGCCCAAAGAGGATTGGTGAAAATTAGGAAATTCAGCTGAGGTTGATGTATTTACTATAGTTAACTTGTTCCGAAAACCCTAAGGTTTTTTGCTGCCAATAATTGATTAAGGACGAAATTAATGGTATCGATATAATGCGAAAAAATGCTTATTACCTTTTAACCAAAAATAACAAAAATAAGGCTCAACCTAACTTTACATATGTATGTACATACATATGTACGTACATACACTAATACATATTTATCTATAATCATAAAGCAATCTTTGTTTATTATTATTATGTATTACGCTTCTTTGGATAGGTATTTTTGTTTTATTTTAGTAGAATAAACTCCGAAAGAACCGTAATCATAATTTGTATGCATTTATGTACATACTCAAACAAGTGACATATGTATGTATGTATGTGTATATTCATATTGTTAGAGTGGTTGTTTGGAAGAACATAAATACATATGTATGTATGTGTGTACATAAATACATACATATGTATGTATTCAATGCAGTCTCTCAGTGTGAAGCTATGCACATATGTAGGTATGTATGTATTGGCTGAAAGTTTGTATGTTCTGCGAGTTCGTTCAATTTTCTGCGTGCTATTGGTATAAATACATTAATACGATTCTTAGTCGGAACGCAAAGTTCAGATTACTCTATCATATGTACATCAATTGACATATCATTATCTGCGGGTCCAAACAACGTGCCAAGTTTTATTTTAAAACACTGTGCCCAATCGTAGTGCCAACCCTTGACATTTTCTTTCAACCTATCATTGGAACGGTCTTATCTCCCAGTGATTTGGAACGAATTATACATCACTACGCTTTAAAAAAGGTTTAAGATCTCACATTGAAAATCACGGGGTATCGCAAAGCTTTCAGCCATCGCGAAGCTCCTGGTTACCAAGCAATTGCAACATCTATGCAGTCTGATATCTCCGTCACTGCGCGGTTTTTTTTAAACATCGATCGACTTTGACTAACCTTCTAAAATTCTCTTATAAAATCAATTGGGGATTTTAAAGCTGTTTGCAAACGGACGGTATTTCTACAGATTTTAGCGATGCTTTTGATTCCGTGAACCATACTCTGCTTGTTAGGGTTCCAAACAAATCTTTTAAGCTGCATACCGTCATATCTGTCTAACCGCACACAACGTGTTTTGTTTTACTTATTTATTGTCAAATTTCTTGAATGTTACATAAAGAGTGCCCCAGGAAGTCATTTGTACTTGTGTTCACTTGGATGCTGACGATATTAAAATCTGTCTCTGCTACTCTGATTGTGTTACAAATTTGGTGTTAACAAAATCTTCTTTTTCTGAACCTTTCTAAATGTAAGCTTATGACATTTTACCGTCGCGCTCCACACTTTGTCGATATACGTCCCCTTGGTTGGATCTCACATTGAAAATCACGGGGTATCGCCAAGCTTTCAGCCATCCCGAAGCTTTTGGTTACCAAGCTATTGCAACATCTATGCAGTCTGATATCTCCATCACCGCGCGGTTTTTTTAAACATCGATCGACTTCGACTAACCTTCTAAAATTCTCTTCTACAATCAATTGGGGATTTGAAAGCTGTACGGGCGGTATTTCTACGGATTTTAGCGATGCTTTTGATTCGGGGAACCATACTCTGCTAAGCTGTCCTTGATTCGTTCGATTTACAAAAATACAAAAAGCAACAACCCATTTTAGAATCGGTCTTAATACAATTTGTATACACCTTAACTCTTTGAATACGGGAGTTAAGGGGTATATTGTATTTGTGGTAAAAGTGGATGTGTGTAACGCAGAGAAGGAAAAGTTTCCGACCCCATAATGATCTGCATCAAAAGCCGGGTCTCTGTATGGCTGTCCGTCTGTCTGTCTGTCCGTCTTGATGAGCGCCTAGATCTCAGAGACTATAAGATCTAGAGCAACCAAATTTGGTTTCAAGACTCATGTGATATGACTCTGCTACAAGTGTATTTCCAAATTTCGACCCGCCCAAACAAAGTACGAAAATCTTTGGCAGACACAATTTTGAAGATACGGAAAAACTAAAAACGCAGTATCGTAGAGAATGAACGTATCTACCAGATCGCCGAATCTGGTACAGATCAAATTATTATTATAGCCAGAATGAAGAAATTAATTAAACTTCTCGATAAAATTGAACTTTTTATTTCCGCTGTGGCTCATTTAACAATTTTTAAACAATATTGTTTTTTAAAATCTGGTATATCTGGTTGCATGTTCTGAAAATCTGACAAATGCAGACTTTAAAAACTCAGGAAAAGTCGGAAAAAAATGATATCTTTTGCCTTTTATTATACCCGTACTCAAAAAGAGTTAAGGGGTATACTGTATTTGTGGTAAAAGTGGATGTGTGTAACGCAGAGAAGGAAAATTTTCGGACCCCATAGAGTATATATATTCTTGATCAGCATCAATACCCGAGTCGATAGAGCCATGTCTGTCCGTCTGTCCGTCCGTCCGTCTGTCCGTCTTGTTTGACGCCTCGTTCTCAGAGACTGTAAAAGCTAGAGCAACCAACTTTTGTTTCCAGACTCATGTGATATCACACTGAATCAAGTTTCTTTCCAAATTGTGCCACGCCCCCCTCCGCCTTCACAAAGACCGAAAATCTGTGGCATCCACAATTTTAAAGATACGATTAAACTAAAAACGCAGTATCGTAGATAATGACTATATCTACAAGAGTGCTGAATCTCAGTCAGATCGGATCATTATTATAGCCAGAATGAAGAAATTAATTTTCAGTTGCTTCCCCCACCTCCTCTGGCACTGCTGACGATATTCTTTCTCGCTCGCACACACTCTGCCCTGTGCAAAGCGCGAGCAACCCCTAACGGAGGAGATGTAGAATCTAAATGGTAGATGTAGAATATTTGTTCTAGATGTATTATCTACATTTTAGATGTAGATGTAGTTAAAAAATGTAGCAAATAAATGAAAATGTAAAATTTTGTTTTAAATTTCAATCATAAGCTCACAATTTTATATACTGACTGAGTACGGGTAGTAGAGTCGCGACTAGAATCGACTCACGTTCCTTCTCGTTTTTTTGTGTATAGGTGCATTAATTATACGTCGTTTGAGGTATCGTTTGTAAGAACCTATGGATAAACGCCTAAGTTTCAGCCGTTTGTCCAAAACGACTCAAAACTAATTTTACCTGAAAAAATACCGTCCAGTACGTTGTTGGTCCAACTTCCCATGAGTAGCTGAGATATAGGATTTCATGCTTTAACCCATACAACCATCAGTAATTTTCAGTCTTTTCAGTAAGTTTTAATAAAATAAGGAGTGTTATGTGTTATGTTACTACAATATTTTTAAGATTAATGATGAAGTGGGTTTGTTACTGTTTTTTACTATTTCTAAAATGGTAGCTTGGCTGTCTTCCTTTGTCATTAGAATCAGATTCCCTTATGAGATTCCACAACATCCGCCCAACATTTTGACATCTTCCTTCAATAAAAGGGCATCCTTTAAAAAAAGATCCAAGAAGCTGGGCTTTACTTTTTGGGAAGATCCAGGATCCTCACAAAATCTTTCGATTGTCCCTGTGAGAGAGGCTTGCAATATTAATATTCTCCTGATTGGTCATTACTTGAATCCGTTGTTCCATGCGACGAAACCGACAACGTACTGGAAGGTATTTTTCAGGTAAAATGAGTTTTGAGTCTTGGACAAACGGCTGCAACTTGGCCGTTTATCCATAGGTTCTTACAAACCATACCTTAAACAACGTATAATTAATGCACATATACACAAAAAAATAAAAGGCAAAAGATATATTTTTTTGCTCTGAATTTTTTAATTCAAAATTTCGTGAAAAAATAGCACAAAAAATGATCAAATTTGAAAGCTCAATATCTTCCAGACGTTAAGCTGCAGCTACAAAGTGTTTGGGTTGGATTTATAGCTGCACTTGTCAGATTTTGAGAACTGCAAAGATACATGCAACCAGATATAAGTTATGTGAAAAATAGAAGCACTACATCTGAAAACGATGATTCTTTACAAAATTTAAAATCCCGAAATCTTTTAGAAAAAGTAATTTTAGGCCACAGCGGAAATGTCTTGTTGAATAGTGTAATTCAATTATTTAAAAAAATTAAATTTTTTTTTTATCAAAAATATAGTCTTCAGGCTGCCGAATGTCAGGCAAGGTCGTGAAATCTATACGGTGCCAACTGTCTCGAATATTGGTGGAGGGGGTTGGCGTGGTCCGGGTGTATACACCCGCCCTCGATTAACACGGGAATACGTTCCTGGAAAACCTCGTGTTAATCGAAGCGTGTTAAGCGGATATATGGATTCAGTATAAAGTATATACATATGCAAACAAATTGATTTTTTTTTTTAATTTGTCTTTTTTTGTATTAAACATGTTCTTTTCTGTTGGTATTCTGGTTTATCAAAATAAACCTGTATTCTTAGATTGTTTAGTTGCTTTTAAAGCTTTTTTACAAAAATATTTTTTTCAACTCTTTTTTTAAACATAAGTTGTCTTGCAATGAGCGGGTAAGACTTTACAAAGCACTAAAACTATATGGTAACAAACAACTTTTTTCGATGTCTTTTAAATTTTTAAATTCAATATTTCGGGAAAAATAATGCAACAAATTATCAATTTTGAATTTAAAAGTCGGTAAGCCGAAGCTAAATGAACCGTTTAGGGTCTTATGCTCGGACTATAATTCTCTCTACCTTATAATATCCACCACTAATTCCCTTCCTCTTCTTAAATCACTAATATTAACATACCTTTCCCGTAATTAGTCCTATTTCTTAGCTATCTTTGCATGTTTAGCTCTTGAGTTGTGTTTAGCTCTAATTTTCCTCGAACATTAGTCTAACCTCTATCTTTCCTGCATGTTCGCGATCGGTTCGGTAACACGCGTCGCGCGTCATGCAGCAGCGCCCCCGGTCGGTTGGGCGGGAGGAGGGGCTGCGATTCTAGCCTGGGTTCCGCGCGTAACAGGCTTCGGCTTGCTGTCGCATGGGCCACTTGATGGTGCAGTCATTGCTTTAATTGTGGCTGCCACAGATTTTCGTCCTTTATGGGGGCGGAAGGAGGCGGGGCGAAATTTTTACAAAACAAAATTTGGTTGATCTGGCTCTTATAGTCTGAGATTTAAACGCTCATCAAGACGGACAGACAGAGACTCGGCTATTGATGCGGATCAAGAATATATATTCTTCATGGCGTCGGAAACGTTTCCTTCTCTGCGTTACACACATCCAATTTTACCACAAATATATTGTATTTGTATGTACTCCTTAACATTTTGAGTAATGGTATTTAAACATAGTTCCTTGACAATTTTTAAGGCTCCAAATCTATAAGAAAACTTGATTATTGTTTACATCAGAACAAAGTTCAATTTTTTTGCCTGCGTAGTGATGCAAAAAAAAAAACATTACCGCATAATTGAAAAAAAAAATGAATTTCACGATTTTGCAATCGTGTAAGAACGAGGTTTTGAGCGTGTTAAAAGGGGAAGAGAGCAAATTTGTACCAGTGTAAGACCGAGTTCGTATTAAAAGATTTCGTGTTAATCAAGGGCCAGGTGTATAATATTAATCCTAATACTACCAAATGTGCTAAGTTTCAAGTCTGTATCTACATTTTTAGATTATATGCCAACTTTGGGACCATTGCGTGCTGTAGCACTGGCTAAAACCGCGAAACAGTTATTGTACAACCCGAGAAACCTCCCATAACTGCAAAATAAACATCTTTCGACGAAACTTAGACTTCAATTTCAAAACTCATATGAAACAGTGTTGAAATTTTTGTATGGTCAAAAATTGAAATTTGAAATTCAATTAAAAAAGAACCTAGTCCGACCGCCAAAAAATTTATGCACGTAAATTCTTGATACATCGCGGTCTATCGAGGGTATATTTTCCCTCGATTTTAGGAGTATAGGCCCTTTAAATGAACATTTACCAAATTCCGATATCTGGTAGATATGGTTATTATCTGCACTCATTGAAAACTGGTTATAAAAAGTTTGAGTTCAGAGATTTATTGTCGGTTGCATTGTGACATCACATGTATAAACAGTTTGGTTGATGATTTAAGTGATACTTTTCACAAATGTTCAAGAGTATTTAAATTCGATTATGTATAAGCCAATCATTTAATTATCAAAATTTTACAGTAGCTCCATGCACTTGTGGAAATCGAATTAAATGAGGTTATAGGAAATCTAATTACTTACATTCATTACAGTTCCAGAGTCAAAAACTGCATCACTTATATCATTTGTATCACTTTGTATATCAGTTTCCTCCGCAAATGTTTCAACACAGGCATATTCCGCATGATAAGGTTTCTCTATAATCAATTCGTTTTCTTCTGTTTGAACATCTTCTTTTGATAATGTTGTTTTTAAAATGTTTTCGTTTAATTGAGATTTCTGTCGTAAAAGCGTACCGAACTTTTCGAAAAACCCGTCGTCTCCATCCTGTAACCTGTGAAATAATGAGTCCTTTTTAGTGTTTATATGATGCTCATCATAAATTATCGGTTAAAGACTTTCGGTTGATGTTCATTGTGGTCTAAACCATTTAAAGGAAACCTTAGACGTTTTTTTAAGTTTGACTTAGAAATTATCCTTAAAAAACAATCCTAAACATATACTGGGTATTGTGTATATCTTAGCACTTATTGTCATAACGCCCATGCTAGGACCTTGCTTGCGTAAAAGGTACATATTTACATTTCTGCTCCCGCTTTAAGAGAAATATTGTTATTTCTTTCCTTAAACTTTTTCTCAAAGTGATCTTTATAACCAAACATTTCTTCAAAGTATTACCGTATATTTTTCCAGCTGCTTGTTTTATATTCTACACGAGCGATGGGTAGGTTTTTGATTTTGGCAACGGCCCGACAACCGGGGCCGAAAGAATAAAAAACTGCACCAGTGAAAGGGCCCATACAGACAGGCTCCGGTTTTCACTTACTTTTATGTTTTTAGCCAAAAGTCATACTTTTCATTTCAAGATGCTCTGGAATCCGCGAAAGTCGATATATATTCTCCCTGTACTGTTAAGCGCAAAATGTACTGCTGTTATACCCACGCGTTAGTGCCAGCTCCTACCAGAAGGCCTCTGTTATGTTAAACAGAGACTTATCGATATCAAATCGGGCTGCCACAGCTTTTCGGATGAATCCTCTATTTCTTGTTGCCCTGACCAATTTTTTCAGATTCAATTTTGAGGTTGGGTTAAATAAAAATTATTTTTAAAAAGGGCACAAGCTCAATTGAAATGGCAATGGTGTCAAATGTATGTCAATGCACTGACTGATTGGAGCTGTTTTCTTCATTTTGCAATTAAAATTTGTTGTGATGTATAAAAAACCATTTAACCATATAAACCATTACGGCAACCAATTTGTTGCCGTTTTGAAAACGGAAAAATTTTGCGTTTTGCGAATCTGGGAGCGCCTAGCTTTCCGTTTTCAAAAGTATATCGGAAATTTTTTGCGAAAGTGAAAGCGGGAGCCTGCCTGATAATGTATGTTTAACCGTGGGCTGAGCTCAGCTCTGCTCAACTCAGCTTGGAGTGATCGGCTTACATTTCAGCTATAGTGTGCGCTGGACCTATGTACAAGTTTTTTTTCTCTTAGCAATCGTGTGCTTCAATTCCTAACAGCATGTAATAGAATACCATTATTGTTATCTCCTGTAACAACTTCAACTACATACGAAGTGTAGTAGAAATGAGTAAACATAAACTCTACTCCCCGATTGTGTATACATACATACATATGTATGATTAGGTAAAAATATACTACTAATCTTCGAATACATACATATGTACATGCATATGAGTGAGTCACATTATTTTAATTTCTGTTTATTTTTGGAATTCACTTTTATGATATATGTATGTACATGTATGAGAGATCGACAAAGAACGGATCCCAACAACTTTCATAAATATGTATGTACATATGTGCGTATATATTTACGTCATGTCTTCATATTGGGCACTAGTAAATTAACATGCATACAAATCTATATATTACATTTGTATATTAAACTTACTGATGTTCGTGCTCTGTGGGTGGATTCATTTTGAGCTCGTGTAATTTGACGAAAAAACCTTTCCACATTTGTTCCTCATCCATTGCAATGTTTTTAAGTCACACAGGAAAAAACAGCTAAGAATGAAAGACGAGAATGCACGAACTAGCACTGGGAAGAAACTGTGATGATTCAAAGCTGAGCTGCTCTCCAATATAGTATGTATTTTTATTTTACGTTTAAATTCACAAGTTCCACTGTGAACTTACTAACACATCAAAGCATGTTTATATGTATGAATGTATATGCACATACCAGCGATCGCATAACGTAGTCGGAAAAAATATACGATATACACATGTACATGTACATATGTATGTAAGTAGCATTAAAATAAACAAATAAATAAATACATTTTTAATTTAGTCATTTGATAAGGCCTTGGCCAGAGTCTTCGTTTTTTCATCTTGTACGTACATATATGTACATAGTACGTTCGTATAATTTTTAGAAACAAATATGTACGTTTTTATAAAGATTGTTTTTTTTTATAGATTCTGGCGCCGACATTTTTTTCATGATGGGTTTTCGGCCCGTAAATAGCATCATATGTATACTACAGTTGGATTGGATATACTCAGCATCGTCAATCTTTGGCTTCGAAGACTATACGAAATTCGAAAATTATTTCGGACTCTCGTGATCTACTTTTAGATAACCCAGTGTATCTTAACGTCAATAGTTTTTCAGATCCATAAAGCGATTAAGTCTATGTAAAGAACGCTCAGAATTAGCACCTAGCCCCGAGTGGTACATGCATACATATGTAGGTCGCCCATGCGCTGCACTTTAATAGGATTGGTAAGAGATGTCTTTTATCGGGTAGCCCGTATCGACCCAGGCCTAAATGCCGATTACGTTGGAGTCTCTGATAGATACTTGGTCTGAGGTCTACATCTATCTGGACTGGTTGGATCCTCGAGTCGGACTTGTAGACTTCCAATTCTAATATATTTTAGCCTAGTCGGTCATGCACACCAGAGAACTGCAAGAATCCACCGGCACTTAAGGTGCACCGGGTAAATGTAGGGTGATTTTGACACCCGGTGTTTCTAACCACCGGACAACTGAGTGTACAATACAATCATGCATGGGTGTTTGCACACACAAGTAACAAAATTGAGTAGGTAGCTGTGTGCATGAGTGTGTGTGGCATACATTGCCGCATCGGAGTCGAAAAAAGGGTGGGTGAAAAGGGAAGCACAAAATGTATAGAGTGTCTTGGGTGTGAAGATTTCTTTTGTACAAGGCCTCGCTTGTGTTGCTTTTTTATTACTTGCTGCTGCAAATGCGTTGCTTAGTCGCAATATGAAAATTTCAACAAGCACGAAGAATTACTTTTATTTTTACAGCCGAAAATTACTCATGAGTACACACAGAGGCACCATGGTGTCTACAAAACACCCGGGTGATACGCATTGCTTGAGTGCGACCGGCACCCGTTGCCTAAAAACATCTGGGTGCGTGCAGAAAAAGAACGGGTGATTGTGTGAGTGAGTGCGAGATATTGCCGGCACTCGCAGCACACACACAACTTTTGATGAGGGAGTGTCTTTGATTTGCTTATCCGGTGGCGAGTGGCACCGGTACACACTATTCGTAGGATGTGAGTAGGGTGGCAAAAACTGACACCCTTGCAGTTCTCTAATGCACACTCCCAACGTGAATTTTTCACAATCTAGAAACAATTAGAAGATTAAAATGTTTAAGATTCAACTATGGGCAGTTAAACTAATGATAGAACGTAATTACATGAATACGAA